>MU693638.1:247845-258435 GCA_026770625.1 Nicotiana glauca
AAAATCAGACCGAGAATCATGTACATGTCATGTCGCTAAAATCGATATGAAAAGAATGGTATAATGATTAGAACTGGAGTGACTACAAATGTTAGGAAACAGAGAATTGTATTATACTAATGGGTTGAAATAACAAGACGAACAGATTAGACTAGAATTACAAACCTAAACAGTACTACACAAATTTATTACTAAACAAAGCAAAGTAGAAAGATAGAAATATTTGACTCTCAAGATAGTGTCTAGATGACAACCCTGAAACGACTCGAACAACAGAAATGACACCCAAAATAAACCACCAAAACTCCACTCAGGGTGAATGAGAGATGGAACGTCTTCCCAATTGTTACGACCGTCATCTTTAGCCACTGAGTTTCACATCAATATTGCCAAAATATTGAATTTGATCAACAGATTTCCCAGATAAATCGCAGGCTCCTTGCCTTTGTTGCTGACCACAATTACCCGTTCTCGGATCATTCTTTCTATTTCCCTTTTCAAAGAACGACAGTCTTCAATGCTATGCCCCTGGACATTAGAGTGATACATGCACTGAACAGTAGGATCAAAGCCTTTCGCCTTTGGGTCTGGAGTATATCCAAGAAGTGGCTTAATCAGGCGAACTCATTTTAACTTTTCGAAAAAACTTGTATAGGATTCGCCAATGGGCGTGAAATTATCCCTTTGCCTTTGTTTCTCTCCATGCCTCCATTTTCCAGTATTGTTGAGTGTTTGAAAGTGATGTACACGAGAACTTCGGGCTATTGGTGCCTGTTTCTGGGAGTGACTTGTTAGTAGGGTAAATAGTCGGGTGTTTCTTAGTAGATGAGGTGGCTTTTGTGGAATTTGGGGATGCTCACGGGGTCAGTATTGTGGTTGGAAGCATTTAGCAAGCACGACCACCGGACGTTGTTGTTGGGGGTTATGACCTAATGATAACAAAAGGCCATGTATTTTTTGGTGGGTTAATTTGGAGTTTATTCTGAGTTTGGACAGGTTTGGCAAGGACAATTATCGGACCTTGTTGTGGCTGNTCTGAGAGGAGCAATTTGAGGCAATGTTGTTATTGTTCTGAAACTGTCGCACGAAATCTCGATCCATGTCACCTAATGTACTCTATTTACAAACATCATGTCGATTGTACCATTCTAAAGCTTCCCCAGTCAAACTCTTACCGAAGTATGTCACCAACAAATCATCTTTATCCCTGATACCTTTCATTTCATCACAATAAGTCCTAAAGTGAGTTACCGGATCTCCAATTCCATCATACAAGTTAAAATTCGGCATTTCGAACCCCACAGGCAAGCAAATGTCGGAGAACACAGAAGATTCTTTATGAGACATGTTACCCAAGTCCTCTTTAGGTTTTATAGCTATTTCATCTCGCCCTACTTTTCCTGTGACATTTCCATTTTCATTATGAAGTTCCTCCCGAGGGTTCTTCCCATATTCATTGTCGGGGGTACTGGATATGACAGGAGACATTGGTGGTGGCGGGAGTGGCGCCTTTCCAGTTATCCAGGCTTGATACATATCAGCCATGTGTTGTCTCAACATCCGAACTTCCTTGCTCAACCCATTATCCCGTTCATCTACCTGTTGACGGGTACCGGTACCAACCACATCAATTCTATTATTGTTTTCCATCGCCTTTTGTTGTCGAGAAGAATTACCACCACAAACCAACCACCTTTCTGTAATGACAACATGAAACCAACGTGTTAGCGTTAGGGTATTTTCCTTTCCTTTTCTTTCTTGTTTTTCTGCTATTTATATATATTTTTTTATTGGCTTTTTCCCTTTTTTTATTTTTTATTTTATTATTTTTTTTTTTGTTATGGTCGAATCCTATGTGGATTGCCTACGTATCATGACCCCGCATGAATTAGACCGAGCGTATCTCTTGCAAATTAATGCAAAAATAAAGAGGTGTTTATTTGATTTTTAAATTTGTTTTCTTTGAAGGAAAATTATAGAGGCCGACTTCAACTACAAACTTGATGAAAACTTCATATTTTGTGGCTCGTGGGGCATCACTCAGCATCGCCACAGATTTTCACAAGACTAAGAATATTTTTTTTAATGTCAATTATGACTATTTTTTACAAAATTGGCCATGTAAGGGCTTATTCTGACAAAGTGGCTATTTTTGCAAAATTTTGTTTAAGAAGATAAACTCGAAACTTTTTCATCCTGGAGCTCATGTGGCATTATTCCGCATCACCACAAGCCAACGTAAAACTGAGGAGTTTTAAATGCCAAACGTGACTATTTTTTTACAAAATTAGCCATGTAATGGCTTAAAGTGGCTATTTTTGCAAAATTTTATTTGAAAAACTGCAAATTTGATGATTAATACTAAATCAAAATCTCTCATCTTGGGGCCTATGGGGCATCATTCAGCATCGCCATAAGACAACACAAGATTGAGGAAGTTTTAATGCCAAATGTGGCTATTTTAACAAAAACCGGCCATGTAATGGTTTATTTGACAAAGTGGTTAATTTTATAAAGAAGATAGATGACTCTAACTTGATTTTTGCGGATACGGCCTTTCGACATTTCCGTGAGGGAATATTTCAGGGCTGTGCCCGCAAATTATTTAAAATGACTCAAAGTGGCTATTCTTGCAAAAACGGCCTTCCGGCGTCCTTTTGTGGGACATTAGGCTTATTTTAAAACAAGAATAGCATCACCCGCCTTATTTATAATGAAAATTAAATTTTTTTTTTCTATTATTTACAAAAGGAGTGGTTGGACCCGATGAGGGTTGCCTACGTATCTCACATCCGGTGAGAATCAAACCAGCGTAGTTCGGGCAGATGGAGAATAAGGTAAATAATCTAACTCTTTTTTTTTTTTTGAAATTTTTGAAAGAAGTGCTTTAAAAGAAGAAAGAAAAATTTCTAGTTTTTTTTTTTTTAATTTTGATTTCTTTTATTTTTTGAAAGAAAGACTTCATAAAAATTCATTTTCTTTTGCTTTGAACTTTGGGAATTTTAGAAACAAAAAGAAAATATTTTTGTTTGAATTTTCTTTTATTTTCTCTTTTTACAAAATAAGAAAGAAAAATATCTTTTACATTTTGGAAGTTTCCACTTAATTTTTGAAAGAGGGACTTTTAAGAAAATATTTTGAATTTTTGAGTTTTGTTTATTTACAAAAGTACTTCTAAAGAAAAGCAAAAATATTTTTGAACTTCAATTTTTCAAAATTTGTAATTTTTTTTTTATATGAAAGAAAGACATCTAAGGAGTATTTTTTTTTGGATTTTTGTTTTTGTTTTTGATTTTTTTTTTTGAGAAAAATACTTCAAAAATGAAGGAAATCCGTATTTTGAATTTTGATTTTTCTTGATTTTTTTTTATTTCATGAAAAGTATAAGAAAGAAGGAAACCGTTTTTTTTTTTTTGAGTTTTGAAACTACTTTTACCTTCTTTTTTTTTTAAATTTTCTAAGGAAAGATTTTAAAGAAGGAACTAAAGGAAAATATTTTTGGATTTTTTAAAAATTGGGGTCGGAACCGATGAGTTGCCTACGTATCTCACATCCGGTGAGAATCAGACCCGCGTAGTTCGGTCAAATTATTTTTAGACCAACCATTTTTGATTTTGACAAAATTGACTTATTTGAACTATTTTTCCCCCAAAATTTTAACAGAATTTTGATAGTATTTGGACATCGGTTTCTTCTAAAATCATCAATTACTATTTTTTTCTCTTTTCTTTCCCTCAATTCTTTAGCCGGTCAGCATAATGGCCCAAGACAAATAAATACAACATATAATCATGCTGGTCTTTTCATATTCAGGTCACCTGTCCTAGACGGACCCAACCCTTGTGTTGAGTCCCCTAAGTCAGATATGATGCAAATAACGTCCTAATTCTAGGCTCAATATCCTGGTTTTATGGTTCTAGACTGTGCACCCGAGCGGACAACTCAAGTCGAGGAGGGGTCTACGTACCGGGGACCCGCGGGATTGTCCGGCTTAGTCACTTATCCGGCCACTTTTCTTATTTTTTGGTATGACACTAACAGAAAGGAGGGTCTCAACCAGTAAGCACATCCCTGGAGGTAAGAAGAGAAGGATTTTTCGGCACAATTTTTATATACAGTTCACGTAATATCAAAGCGGTAAACATTTAGCACATTAATCAAGAACATATAGGAAAATCAGATATAAACAAATACAACAATTTAACTGAGCTCGAATTCTTAAAGCCTGAACCGAAGTTCTGGGTTTCTTATCCCCAGCAGAGTCGCCAGAGCTGTCACACCTCCTTTTTTATACTACTTTACCCGCGAGGGCGTATAGGAGTTTTTCCACTTTAAGGATAGTCAGACCGGGATTAATTATTTAAGTTTTTTAGAGTCGCCACTTGAGAATATAATGGTGTCCCAAGTCACCAGTTTAATCCCGAATCGAGGAAAGTTTGACTCTGTTACAGTCTGCAAACTAGAAATCCAGATAAGGGATTCTTTTAACCCAAGAGAAGGTGTTAGGCACTCCTGGATTCCGTGGTTCAAGCACGGTCGCTTCAACTGTTGTATTTGATTTTATCTGATTCCGATTATATGTTTTTTAAATCATGTGCCTTAGTGTTCCGCCTTTTTTTCAAATTTTAAGAATTGCAACGTCGTGAAAATGCATTCCTTGACCACACCGTACCAGCACGCCTGTGGCTTTGGATACATTTCGACTTCGTTGGGAGTAGGATTTGGGTTACATAAATGTGCACCCATTCATGGGAATGTATATTGAAATTGTGCCTAATGGAATCTATTTCTTTGTTACTTTGGGAAAAAACCATGGAATTAGCTAAACGGTCATTCCAATGTCTAATTTATCATAATCGTTATTATGAGGGCCCCGTGTGTTTATTTTATGACGAGGCTCATCTCATTGTATTTTAAAGGTTAAACCTAGATTATGCTAAGTTTTTATCATTATTTTTTCCTTAATAGAAATAATTATTAGTGCATTTTTTTTTGTAACAATTCTCATGATCATTTATTCGAATCCAGGCCACTATATGTTATTGGGCCTGGAATTTTAACTAATTTAATAGAAGTGCACAAGTATGCATAAGGCTATTTAAAGCCCAGTCCACACGCATTAGCCCATTACAGCAGGCCACAGGACCAAAACTACTGAGTACAGGCCCATTTGCCTGAGCCCAAGCTATATTATGATAACGAATTCAAAATAGACCATGAAATTAACGAAATTATTACAGCTATCGTAGTACCCGTTGTATTCATTGTTGGCCTATCAGCCTTGATTTGATTTCTGTTGCTTTGTCGAATTTAAATCCTGTAACTAAACTTTGTATAATCGAATATTAAACTGTCATCTTGATAAATTCTGATTATTAAATCCCTTACTTTATAACAGGACCTCAAAAGCCTTGTTGCTGAAGTAAAACCAAAACTCTATTTATATCAATTTAAGATCATATTCACGAACTATCAAATTATGACCATATAATATCTATTCTGATTTTAGATTATGCAAGTTAAAAGGTCAAACATAGCTGATACCTAACAGTGAACAAAATCAGTGAATCAACTCTAATTTCCTCTTCGTGTGAAGTCTGATTTTATTGTTTAACATATCACAAATATTTTCAAAAATTTAACAAGTATAGAATCAGATCTTGTTTAATTATAGGTATTAACCTATGTATTTACCTAAGTTTCAACAAATAATACACTTAGCAATTCACTTCAGTTCAGTACAGTCCATTACAATTATTACAGTTCTAGATTATCCCTAATGAATACAAATCTCTATTTCGTGTTTATATGATACTTATCAAAAGAAAACTAACAGATACAACTATATACAACATGAATTACGAAGTTGAGATTTTCATTGCTTCAATTCCAGAATTCACACCACAAATGAATAGATGAGTACTTGGAAAGCGAAAATGATCTATGAGAACTAGAAATTCAGTAGCAAAAATAGGGAACAACAACGAACACCAACAACAAAATACACATAGCAACACAGCTTCAATCAACACCAGATTTGATCACCACCACCGGGAATTCAACCGAAAAAACCAGTAAAATACCCACAGCCAACACGATTCGACCGAAAACCAACAAAATTACCACAGCGAGCACAAATCAATCAGCAAAATTAGCAAAGATCAATGAAATTTCTAGTATTTTCAGGAGATTTCTAGGATTTTTCAACGGAAAAGGGTTGGGGAGTTTGAAGAAAGAATAGGGTTTACAGACTCGCAGAATTCTAAAATTTCCAAAGGTTCAAAACTTGCCTCATTCCAAAATCCCCCTTTGAAATGAGACCCCAAGGGGTCTATTTATATATTTATTTTTGGAGGAAAACTCTAATTTTGTTATTTACAGATTAGTCCCTTTTTTATTTCAATTTTACCCTTCAGTTTTTATTAACTAACAAATTAACTACTCATATTTATTAAGAATCACAGGAATTCCCAATCTAGAAGCTTCTATCCTAATGCATTTCCCATTCTATCCCCATTTCCTTAGGGAATCTACCAAAATACCATTTCTATATGCCCAAATTGCCCTTAATCCTCTATATTTATTACAATTAAATCAATTTTGTTTCCCATTTTTACCCCTATTGCTTAATCTTTTTTACCAATGACCCTTTTTGGTTTCCAATCCTGCCCCTACTCCTTAACATTTATTACCTTATGCCCTTACTGTTTTTATACCCTTATGCCCTGAACTTGATTTTTATTTATAAACCTAAACTAATATTAATTTTCAGATTCTAACTACTGATTATTACCCAAATTCACTAGAGCTATGTACTTTGACCTTAACTTTCGAACCTGCCGATCCAAAATGGCCACCGGCTCCACATCATAAGTCAATCACCATCCACCTGAACCGTGCTGAAATCCAAAACATGAGACAGATCGCTGACATACTTTCAGAGCATAGAAACATGATATACTGGATGCACGCTCGACAAACTAGGTGGCAAGGCAAGCTTGTAAGCCACTCCCTAATCCTTTGAAGCACCTCAAATGGCCCAATATACTGAGGGCTCAACTTGCCCTTCTTTTCGAATCTCATAACACCCTTTATGGGTGAAACCTTGAGCAGGACCTTCTCCCCAACCATGTAAGCAACATCACAGACGTTCCTGTCGGCATAACTCTTCTGACTAGACTGCTTCATGCGAAGCCGCTCCTAAATCAATTGAACCTTGTCCAATGCATCCTGAACCAAGTTAGTACCTAATTGCCTAGCCTCACCGAGCTCAAACCAACCCACCGAATATCGACACCATCTCCCATACAAAGCCTCATATGGAGCCATCTGAATGATTGACTGGTAACCATTGTTGTAGGCAAACTCCGCGAGACTAGTCCCATGAACCCTCGAAATCAATGACACAAACGTGTAGCAATGTGCTCAGAACATCCATCCATCTGAGGGTGAAATGCTATACTCAACTCAACCTGAGTGCCAAACTCTCATTATACCGCCTTCCAGAATATGTAAAATGTGTGCTCCGATCTGAAATGATGGAGACTAGCACACCATAAAGGCGAACAATCTCTCGGATGTAAATCTTAGCCAACAGTTATGAATTATAAGTAGTATAACTGGAATGAAGTATGCGGACTTGGTTAGCCAATCCACAATAATGCAAATAGCGTTAAAATTTCTCGAAGTCAGTGGGAGTCGAACTACAAAATCCATGGTGATCCGCTCCCATTTCCACTCTGAAATCTCTAGACTCTGAAGCAATCCACCCGGTCTCTGATGCTAATACTTCACCTGCTGACAGTTAAGGCTCCGAGCTAGAAACCCCACTATATCTTTCTTCATCCTCCTCCACCAATAATGCTACCTCAAGTCTTGGTACATTTTTGTGGCACCCATATGAATGGAATACCGCGAACTATCGGCCTCCTCAAGAATCAACTCATGTAGCCAACCCACATTAGGCACACAAATCCGAGCCTACATCCAAAATACCCCATCATCCCTGATATACATCTATGGCATCTTCATGCTGAACCATGTCCTTGAGGAAATGAAACTGAGGATCATCATACTGGTGCTCTCGGATGAGATCAAATAAGGAAGACTAAGAAACAACACAAGGTAGAACCCGACTGGACTCCGAAATATCCAATCTCACAAACTGGTTGGCCAAGGCATGAACATCAACTGCAAGAGGTCACTCACCAACGAGAATGAATGCAAGACTACCCATATTCACTGCATTTCTACTCAAGGCATCGGTCACCACATTGGCTTTCCTATGATGGTACTGAATGGTGATATCATAGTCTTTAGCAACTCCAACCATCTTCACTGCTTTATATTTAGATCCTTTTGTTTAAACAAGTGTTGGAGGCTCCGATGATCCGTAAATACCACACAAGACACACCATAGAGATAATGCCTCCAACTTTGTAATGCATGAATAATGGCAGCCAACTCCAAATCATGAACAGGATAGTTCTTCTCATGAGGCTTCAACTGGAGCGAAGCATAAACAGTCACTCTGCCCTCCAGCATCAATACATACCCAATACTGATCCGAGAAACATCACAATATATTATATAAGAGCTTGAAGTTGAAGGCAAAACTAGAACTAGATATGTGGTCAAGGCAGTCTTAAGCTTCTTAAAGCTCTCCTCACACTCATCCGACCAACTGGAAGGAGCGCCCTTTTGGGTCAATTTGGTCAAGGGCGATGCAATATATGAGAAAACCTCCACCAAGAGAAGACAATAACTGACCAAGCTGAGAAATCTCCGAATCTCTGTAGTTGAGGACAGTCTGGGCGAACTGTGAACCGCCTCTATCTTCTTCATATGCACCTGAATACCCTCAGTGGACTCCACATGCCCCAATAATGCCACTGAACTGAGCCAAAACTCACACTTAGGGAAATTGGCATAAAGCTTCTCTTCTCTCAACCGCTGCAACACAATCCTTAAATGCTGGGCAGGCTCCTCCTGGCTATAAGAGTACACCAGGATATCATCAATGAACACTGTGACAAACGAGTCGATATAAGCCCTAAGTACACTATTCATCAGATGCACAAACGCTGCTAGGGCATAGGTCAGCCCAAAAGACATCACAAAGAACTCATAATGACCATAGTCCTGAATGCTGTCTTTAGAATATTCGAGTCGCGAATATTCAACTGATGATACCTATCACACCTCCTTTTTCCACGTGATTTAATACACCCCGTGAAGGGCGTAAAGGAGTTTTTCCAATTAAAGGACAGTCGGAACGGGATTTATTATTATTTATTCAGAGTCGCCACTTGGGAGATTAATGGTGTCCCAAGTCACCGGTTGAATCCCGAATCGAGGAAAAGATTGACTCTATATTACAGTCTGCGTACCAGAAATCCGGATAAGGAATTCTGTTAACCCGGGAGAAGGTGTTAGGCATTCCCGGATTTCGTGGTTCTAGCACAGTTGCTCAACTGTCATATTTGATTTTATCTGATTTCTATATATGTTCTATTTTTATGTGCCTTTTATTAATAACCCGCTTTTATTCTATTTATTATTTTTTTTACAAGAATTACAACGTCGTGAAAATGTATTTCGAACCACGTCGTACCAGTACGCCCGTGGCTTTTAATACATTTCGACTTCGTTGAGATTTGGATTTGGGTCACATAAATGTGCACCCATATTTAGGAAAGTAATATTATTATCAATCGCGCCTAAAGTGACTTCGCGTTTATTAACTTTTGGGAAGACCGTGAAATTTGCTAAACGGTCCTCCTAATTCTAAGTATTTTTAATCAACCATTTATTTAGGGCCCCGCCTTTTGTATTTTTATTGGGCGAGGCTCATCTCATTTTATTTCAAAAAAAAAGTCAATCCTAAAGTGACTATTATTTTTTTTATATATTTTTTGTTCATTTTGTCTCTAATAATAACAGTAAAGTCTTAATTAATTTGTTACTGGGTCTAAGTAAACCAAGTGACAATTTTGCATCAAAGCAAACCATTGGGCTCAAAGATAAGCCCAACAAAGGAAGAAGGCATCTCTGGTCTTATGCCACAAATTGGTCGTTTGTAGACCTTGGCCCATGTCCAAGCGAGGGAATGATTCAGACTTGGCTTAGGCCATGCGTCAGATAACATGAATTCAACCTTCTGGGCTAAATTGCTGAGCCCAAACCTTTTGAACCAAATGAACATCTATTCGTCTAAATAGGATTTGCAAATTGTATTTCTAGTGATTCCAGGCATTCAACGAGTGTAACAAAGAAAAGAGAATTAGATTCACTAAAGGCGTATTGGTCATTTCAATTCATACTCATATTGTTTTCTATTTGCTTTTTGATGAGCTTTTAAATATTACTAATGTGAAGAAACTGGAACGTGATTCTATCAACACAAAGCAAACCAACTGTTTTCGAATTAGGCATTCCAAACTATTGAACTTAACTATGAAACATAAAATAGTGTCGAACCTATCCTTTACAACAATTATCTATTTTTAATTAGAGCTTCAAATTGACGTTCGTACAAATCAGAACAGATCAGTTATGAAATTATTCCATCAACCTAGTTTAAAACTAAAT
>MDKF010856490.1:0-34824 GCA_026770625.1 Nicotiana glauca
TACATTTTTCTTATATTATTCTGTATTAGTCTTATTGCTTTCGTAAAGGTTGTTAAAATTCCGCAACGTGTTAGGTTTACCTAGTCGCGAAGACTGGGTGCCGTCATGACGAGTTCACAATTGGTGATCTAGGGTCGTGACAGTAAGGTTTGCAGGTTGCTCTGCCGGCGGAGATGATTTCCGGTAGCGGAGCTAAGGCAGAGACCGGCGAGGCTCGGGAGCCAGTCTCGAAGGGTTTAGGCGAGGGAATGGGGGGGCTGGGTATAAAAAAAAGGTTAATATATTTTTTGGGGTGTGGAATCTGGACCATTGGATCGAAATGGATCAATGGCTCAGATCACTTGACTAAATGAGACGATGTCGTTTAGACGTCTTTGAGACCGGGTTGGTCTCTAATGCAGACGGGTCGGATTATGGGTTGTTTTGCTGGTTTTGTTATGGACCGTCGGATGTGAGGGAATGGACGGCTCAGATCAACCACCCTGAAACGGTGTCGTTTCATTTAATGATGGGGTAGACCGGGTTGGGGAAGGTATTGGGCTGTGTTAATTGGATTCGGACCGGGGAAATGCAATTGGGTTGATGAATTTAATTAAAACTGGCCCAAGACTTCGATTCCTTGTTTTCTTATTTTATTTTTCTCTTCAATTTTCTTCCTAATTAATTTCAACAATAAAAACAAAAATCCTAACTCAAATTATAAAAACCAAAATTTCTTTTAAAAAAAATACTAATCCATTTTTAAGTAATATTTATCGCAAGTAATTAAATAATAAAATAATCACACAATTTTACATTAAACACTGAAAAATGCAAAATACACATTTTTTATGATTTTCATTCTTTTGTAAAATAATTAATTATTGATTAATTCTAAAATGTCTATTTAAATTATAGATACAATTGCAACATATTTTTTTTTTGCATTTTTTTATTAATTTGACCAACAATCATGCACACACAAATGCGAACAATTACTAAAAGTATCACGAAAAATTCACAAAATTGCACACAATAAAACAAACATTTTTGTTTTGATTTTGTGGGAGTAATTCATGTGAGGCAAAAATCACGTGCTCACAGCTGCCCCTCTTTGCCCGTAAACACGAAAAGTTTTCGTGCAAAGACGAAGTGAGCGGATACGAGCGATTTTTGCCCGTTTTGAATACTCCGTGTGAAGCATTTTTGAAAGATTTGACCGAACTTCTGCTTCAAAGGTTTCCTACATATCCTTGACTAAAAAGGAATCAGGTCAATATAGTTCGGGAAATTTCGGTAGCTGGGACTATCGTGAAGCTGTGGTTTCACTGTTACTGTTGTTGCTGCTGTTGATACTGCTTACTGACTTCCTTATTACACCATGCTAAAAAAAAAGCTAGACCAAACTATAGTCTATGAATTACAAAATCCTATCTAGACCTTCAAACTTTCTCTCGTGTTTCTTATTGCCCTGTTGTCTTGCATTCTCTTATAGCAATTCCTTTGTTGCTGCCTTGCATCGACTTGTTGACTTGAATTGTATTTCTCCACTCTCTAGGTGGGCTCCTGACTTCCACATCTTGAAATGATCCTCTGTTATACGAGCGGGCTCCTGACTTCAAACTTGAGAGATACGCCTCTGTTCTCTAGGCGGGCTCCTGACTTCAAAACTATAAAATTACACCTCTGTTCTCCAGGCGGGCTCCTGACTTCAAAAAATACACCTCTATTCTCCAGGAGGGCTCCTGAGTTCAAAAATATACCTCTATTCTCCAGGCGGGCTCCTGACTTCAAAACTTTAAAATTACACCTCTGTTCTCCAGGCGGGCTCCTGACTTCAAAACTCTAAAAATACACCTCTGTTCTCCAGGCGGGCTCCTGACTACAAAAAATACACCTCTATTCTCCAGGCGGGCTCCTGAGTTCAAAACTTTAAAATTACACCTCTGTTCTCCAGGCGGGCTCATGACTTCAAAAAATACACCTCTATTCTCCAGGCGGGCTCCTGACTTCCACATCTTGAAATGATCCTCTGTTATACGAGCGGGCTCCTGACTTCAAAACTTAAACTGTACGCCTCCGTTCTTCGGGCGGGATCCCGACTTTAACACTTTAAAAGATAACGCCTCTGTTCTCCGGGCGGGCTCCCGACTTCAACACTTTAAAAGGTAACACCTCCGTTCTCCGGCGGGATCCCGACTTCAACAACTTAGAAAGATAACGCCTCTATTCTCTGGGCGGGCTCCCGACTTCAACACTTTAAAAGGTAACGCCTCCGTTCTCCAAGCGGGCTGCTGACTTCAACAACTTAAAAAGTAACGCCGCTGTTCTTCGGGCGGGCTCCCGACTTCAACAACTTAAAAAGATAACGCATTCGTTCTCCAGGCGGGCTCCCGACTTCAACAACTTAAAAATATAACGCCTCTGTTCTCCGGGCGGGCTCACGACTTCAAAACTTGAAAAGATAATGCCTCTGTTCTCCGGGCGGGCTCCCGATTTCAACACTTTAAAAGGTAATGCCTCCGTTCTCCGGGCGGGCTCCCGACTTCAACAACTTAAAAAGATAACGCGTCTATTCTCCGGGCGGGCTCCCGACTTCAACACTTTAAAAGGTAACGCCTCCGTTCTCCGAGCGGGCTCTCGACTTCAACACTTTAAAAGGTAACGTCTCTGTTCTCCGGGCGGGATCCCGACTTCAACACTTAAAAGGTAACTCCTCCGTTCTCCGGGCGAGCTCCCGACTTCAACAAATTAGAAATATAACGCCTCTGTTCTCCGGGGGGGCTCACGACTTCAACACTTTAAAAGGTAACGCCTTCGTTCTCCAGGCGGGCTCCTGACTTCAATAACTTAAAAAGATAACGCCTCTATTCTCCGGGCGGGATCCCGACTTTAATAACTTAAAAGGTAACGCTTCTGTTCTCCGGGCGGGCTCCCGACTTCAGAAACTTAGAAAGATAACGCCTGTGTTCTCTGAGCGGGTTCCCGACTTCAACACTTTAAAAGGTAACACCTCCGTTCTCGAGGCGGGCTCCTGACTTCAAAACTTTAAAAGGTACGCCTCTGTTCTCCAGGCGGGCTTCTGACTTTAACAACTTAAAAAGATAACGCCTCCGTTCTCCGGGCGGGCTCCCGACTTCAAGAACTTAAAAAGATAACGCCTATGTTCTCCGGGCGGGCTCTCGACTTCAAAACTTGAAAAGATAACGCCTCTGTTCTCCGGCGGACTCCCGGCTTCAATACTTTAAAAGGTAACGCCTCCATTCACCGGGCGGGCTCCCAACTTCAACAACTTAAAAAGATAACGCCTCTATTCTCCGGGCGGGCTCCCGACTTCAACACTTAAAAAGGTAACGCCTCCGTTCTCCGGTCGGGCTCCCGACTTCAACACTTTAAAAGGTAATGCCTCCGTTCTCCGGGCGGGCTCCCGACTTCAAAAACTTAAAAATATAATGCCTCTGCTCTCTGGGCGGCTCCCAACTTCAACAACTTAAATGGTAACACCTCCGTTCTTTGGACGGGCTCCCGACTTCATAACTTAGAAAGATAACGCCTCTGTTCTCCGGGGGGCTCCTGACTTCAACACTTTAAAAGGTAACGCCTCCGTTCTTCAAGCGGGCTCCTGACTTCAAAACTTAAAAAGGTACGCCTCTGTTCTCCAGGCGGGCTCCTGACTTCAAAACTTAAAAGGTCTTCTTTTGTTGCTTGACATTGTTTTCCCTTGCATCTTGAACCATTTCCCTTGAAACTTAAAGTGTCTTTATTCAAAACTGCTTTCCCTTTTAAACTTGAGTTTTCTTGCTCTCCCTTGAAATTTGAGTTGTCTTTCTCTCCCTTGAAACTTAAATTGTCTTCCCTGTTCTGTTTGGTGTTTGCCTTTCCTTACGGTGGGTTCCTCCGAAACAACCGAGATTTTGTGCCCCTGTTTTAATCAAAGAAAAATCTCATTAGTTTAAAATGCGGTGGTTGGTTGTGATGCTCTTGCTGGAGATGGTTTTTTTTTCTCTCCTTTCCGTACTTCGTTTTGTTTGACTGCCTTGGTTGAAAATTTTCGACCTTCTCTGGTCCTTAGCTGCAGGATTCCTAACTGTTATTTTTCACTTCTAGTCTTCTTATCTGACCCCAATATCTTCCATGACAACTGATTTCGACTCGAAAACCCTGTTAGTTCCTTGACTAGGCACTTCTTTTATAAACCTTAACCGAGAAAATACCTCTCTTCGTTTGCACCCGAATATCTTTGATTTGTTGCATTGCCCCTGGACCGATATCCACCAACCCTTTGTGTTTTATCTGATCCCTAAAGCATATTGATTGCTAATAACTTCAGCGCACATGTCGCTTTTTCCTTATTTAAACCACTGGCCTTGGCCTTGGCCTTGAGGTCTATAACCCTTGATTTCTGTTTGGAATATCTTTCTTGTCGTTGGTCCAACCTTTTCGTCCATCTTATCACAGAATATACCTTTGATCCGTTCACCCAACATCCTCCATCTGTTGCATTCCCCATGCACTGATATGTACCAAACCCTTGTATTTTGCAGGGATCCCAAAACATGTTGATTATTACCAGCTCAGTGCGCTAGTTGTTCTTTTCCTGACTTATGTTATTTTGATATACTAGCCAGATCTCGTCTTATGCAATTGGAAAGCTGATGATAAATTTTGAAATCATTTCTCACTTGTTCTGACCAGACAGACTCAGGAAGAAGAAGTGAACATAAAAAGAATAGAATAAAGGAAAAAGGAAAAATATGATTCCTGACAAGAAAAACTACAAGGTAGAAACCTATTGGATGTGGATACTAACTCCAATGACCATGACATGCACTTGCGGCCTATTCTGTTAAGCAATTCCGATGTTCAGCTCTTGTCGTACCTTTTTCCCATGAAACTAGGCTTCAATGCTCCGCATATCCAATCTGGTTCACAATCCTTATTCGACTTGTAGTGCCTGAAGGGTTTTCACTGTCAAGCCTCTCTCATTTTGATCTTTTCTCTCAATTTACAATTGCCTCAAGGTGCCCGAAGGTTTTCACCAATGAGACTCTCTCATTTTCATTATTTCTCCCAGCTCCCGTCGCCTTACGGTGCCCGTAAGGGTTTTCACCAATAAGACTCTCTCATTTTTTATTTTCCTTGTTTGGACCGAAGTGTTGCCCCTGATGTGATTCACCTTTACTTGCTTGACTTGGCATCTCTCGAAGACTGATCGGAAGGTCTTTCTTTGGACTGTAACGTGGGCTTTTGGATAGGGTTAGAAATAAAGGGTATTTAAAGGCTCAAAACAAATCAACTTGGGTTTAAAATTACAACCTTCCGAACCAGATTTCTTTACAACAACCACAACTTCTGCCCCAGTTTCTTTCTTGGGGACTCTTGGATTTTTATTTTGGTGTGACTGAACCTCAGAGAGAGGCTGCCTATGTATCCTTTCGGAATCAAGTCGAACGTAGTTCATACCTTCTTCCTTGTTGTTACATTTTTTCTTTATTTTTTATTATTATTTTCTTTTTTCTGTTTTCCTTTTTCTTTACTCTTTCCTTTTTCTTTCTTTTTTTTACTTAGCTTTCACGCTTGTGTTTCTAATCTTTGCTACTTATTCCGAAAGAGGGGTATGAAAGAAAATAAGTAAGGCTCAAAGGGGTAACGAAGGATAAAGTGTTTAGATAGCAGAACAAAATGCCTTCGTCATTCCAATCTTCAAAATATGCCAAGCACAAACAACGTGATTAAACAAAAATTTGTGACATCTTCTGATTGTGCTAGCCTTGATACCTATATCCACACATTTGTTTTCTTCATCTGTTAAATGCAAAGCACCATTGGGGCAACACTCTCACTCTCATTATCATGAACGACCCTTGCCAATTTGGGCAAATTTGTCTTTAATTTCAAAGTGATGCGGCATGACACATAAGGTTTCTTTATGTTCTATCAGTCCCAGTTTCACATGGTTCGGGCTTTAAATGATCTCAATTTGTTCTTGTTTCCCTTAAGTGCCCCTATTATCTTCCCAATTGCTTCATGATTGAACCTTTAAGATTTAGGCCTAGAACTATGCAAGTATGTCATGTCACTAGAGTCGATAGGAAAAGAACTATGAAGATGAGAGAACTAAACAAAAGAAAATGACCAGAAATAACAGAGAACAGGACATTGCATTAGACGTTGAAATAGTTCGAACAACAAGACAAGCAAACTAAACTGGAGTATAACCGTCAGAACAAACCTAGACAACACTAACATGAGATATTATGACCAAAGGAACTGGACAAAATCAAAAGATAGAAGGGTTTGATTTACAAGACAATATCCAGATTACAACCCTGAAATAACCTGGACAACAGAAATGACAACAAAATAAAACACCAAAACTCCTCCCTGGCTTGCCAGGAAAAGGAGCGTCTTCCCGATTACCAAGCACGGCATCTTAGCCACTGACTTCTGCATCAATATTTCCAAGACCATTACCCACTTCAATATCATCAGCTTTAGTCAATACGTCCCCAAGAGGATTCACATGCTCCTTGTTACTATCGTTGATCACAATCATCCCTTCGTGAATCATTCTTCCTATATCCTTCTTCAAAGAATGACAATTCTCAATTCTATGTCCTTGGACATTAGAGTGGTACATGCATCGTACAGTAGGATCAAAGCCTTTTGCATGTGGGTCTGGAGTATAACCGAGAAGCGGCTCAATCAGGCCAGAACGCTTTAGCTTTTCAAACAAACTTGCATAAGATTCTCCGAAAGCATTCTCTTTTTCCAGTAGTCTTTTTTATTTTATACTCTGGACTTGGTTGGAATCTTTTAGGGGCAGGTGGTTGATACACCAGATGAGACATTTGTGGCATCGGTGCAGACCATCGTGGGCCTCGGGGATGAGGAGCATATGGTGGTGCAACATGGACAGGATATTTGAGAAATGATGTACGATTTAGGGGGTTTTGTGGAGAGAAGTAATGGTCGATAGGATTTAAAGGATATATACGGGGTCGATATGGAGGCTGGGGACGTTTAGCAAGGACGACCACTGGACTTTGACGTTGGTAGGGCTCTACAACACCTTTTCTTTCCATGGGAAGATTATCCCGAGCAATTTGTTCCCTCCATCTGAGCCAGAAGTTCCTAAAACTTTCTTTAGGTTTCTTTTCTATCTGAGATATGGAGGAGTGATCCGGTACGATGTTTGTGTTGTTTTGAAAATGTCGCACAAAATCCTAAGCCATGTCACCCCATGTATGCCATTTACCGACATCCTGACGGTTATGGGTGTGCATTCGATTTATCGATTCGATTTTGACCTTTATCGATAATTACTTATCGATTATCGATTTGTACATATGCTTATTGTTATCGTTGCAATAAGGTTTCGATTTTTTCGATTTATCGATTTTGGGGGCTTATCGATTCGTTTATCGATTACACCAATAAGAAAATTTGCGGGATTCCACGGAAAGTATATCGCTATAAACGTGCCTAACTAATATGGACAAAAGGAAGCTAAAAGAAGACGAACACCATTTATAATATAAAAATTGTGTCAACAAGCGCATGCAACAACACTAAAGTAAGGGATCAAATGTATGCCTCCAACGCTCCAACGATCTAAAAAACAAAACAAAATAAAACACATCATCATGGCTAATTTTGTTTTCTATTAATTTGAACTTCATTCCCTTGATCTTTAAATATGATCATTTCTTAAATATGGTAGAGGAAATAATAAGGTAAGAGACTTAGGGTAAAGGAAAGGGTATAGATTAGGGAAAATAATATTGAATAGCCGCTTTCAAAATAGTAACGGAATATATATACATTCTATATGTTATATTAATCTACACAAATAGGTAATTACTTATTTAACAAGTGTCTACAGTCTAGGGGTGTGCATTCGATTTATCGATTCGATTTTGACCCTTATCGATAATTACTTATCGATTATCGATTTGTACATATGCTTATTGTTATCGTTTCAATAAGGTTTCGATTTTTTCGATTTCGATTTCGATAACAAATAATCGATTCAATTTATCGATAAACCGATTCGAATGCACACCCCTACTGACGGTTATACCATTCCAAGGCTGCCCCAGTCAAGCTTTTACTGAAGTACGCCATTAGCAAATCGTCTTTTTCGCCAACATTCCTCATTTCCCTGCAATATTCCCTCATATGGACTACCGGATCTTCACACTCCTCATTCAAGTCGAATTTTGGTACTTTAAACCTTGCGAGCAGGGGGACGTCAGAGAGTGTACACAACTCTTGGTATGACATGCTGCCTTGGCCTCCCGTCCCTTACACGTTCTTTAAGGACTGTTCTGTGTTCTTCAGCTTCCCAGAACTTGGAGGAAGAGTGATGGAGATACTGGGGTGATTGGGAGATGCCAAAGTTTGGGTAAGGACAACATCTGTGAAACCAGGTGTGGCGGTGGTGGTGCCCTCCCAACTATCCAAGCTTGATACGTGTTTGTTATGTGTTGTCTTAACATTCTCGCCTCATCCTCCAAGCTTGTGTCCTGTTCAACCAACTGCTTTTGGGCATCGGTATCAACCAACTCAGTTCTGTTGTTCTTTGCCATTACCTTTTGCCTTTGTGTCGTAGAGAAGAGTTACCACAAATCAACCACCATTCTGGAATGAATGACAAAATGAAATCATCACGTTAGCGTTAAGGCATTTAACATATTGGTATCCGCACATTTGGGGAATGAATGCACCTAAGCAGTTAACAGTTCCTATTATACTTTTTGATCGGTCGCATGCGCCATCCCGGCCTCTCCTAATTGTGCCCCTCCTTCTAATTTATCCACATTTATTTACTTTTTCATTTTCCCCTTTTCTTTCTTCTTTTAGTGGTGGTCGAATCTTATGGAGATTGCCTACGTATCATGACCCCGCATGAATCAGACCGCGCGTAGTTCTTGGCGATAAATGCCAAATGACTAATAAAAAAAATTGGATTTTCTTTTCAAATTTTCCATAAAAGAAAAATGTGTTTATTACGACACATTTATTACAATATCAATGGACTCTAAAAGACTCTAACATCAAAATGGCAATACAGCCTAAAAATAGACTAACAGACTCTGACTGACAAATACTTTTTTTTAAAAAAAATCATCGCAGTTTTCTCAAAAATTTTATAAAAAAATTTGGTCTTGTCAATACATCCTTTCATCACTTCGAAAAAAATTTAAAGGCTGTGTTTGCTAACCGGCCAAAAATTTTGAAAAATGACCAAAGGCGGATGTTCTTGCAAAAACAGCCTTCCGACGTCCCTTTCGGGAACATTCGGCTATTTTTTACAACAACGGCATCACCTAACTTATTTAGAACAACATCAAATTTTTTTGTTATTTTTAGGCTATTTTTGCAAAAATGGAAGTTGGACCCGATGGGGGTTGCCTACGTATCTCACATCCGGCGAGAATCAAACTGACGTAGTTCAGGCCGGACTTGATGGAAATAAGATCAACTATTTTCAAAAGGAAAACAAAAAATTTTGGCGGAGCTTTGTTACCCTTTTCAAATCCTGATTTTTCCTTAAAAGAATAATTATTCATTTTTTTGTTCTTTTTTTTCATTTTTCTTTTAATTATCCTCTCATTACTAAAAAAACCGATCAACATGCAATTTTGAAGCAAATGAATGCACAAGTAGCAAGTAAGATGCATCAAGATGGTCTTTTTCATTTTGGTGCACCTGTCCTAGACAGACTCAACCATTGTGATGAGTCTCCAAAGTCGAATGCACAGGATGCAAATAAAGCGAACCTACTAGGGATATCCAGCATGAGGTTTGTTCATCTAGGTTCAAAATCCTATTGGAGAAAGTATCTAGACTGTCTTACTCGAGCGGACAACTCAAGCCGAGGAGGGTCAGTGTACCGGTATCATTACTTTCCGGCTTAACTGCTGGTGCTCCCCACCTAAAATATGTGTGACTGAAATCCTTTACCGGGTGCCAAGCACCTCGGCTATCTCAAAGAAAGTGGTCTATGTCAAGCAAATGCCCAATTTTGATTTCAAGAAGACTCAGAGGGGGTGCGTGAGAAGACAATTTATATACACAGTTCAAAATTATCAAAGCGGTAAAGAGCAACATTTAGCACATTTAAGCCAAAACATGTAATAAGAATTAGATAATCAATAAGCCAAATACATCAATTATTCTAAGCTCGAATTCATGCAAAGTTCTGGGTAAATCATCCCCAACGGAGTCGCCAAAGTTGTCACACCTCCTTTTACCTTACACCCCGTGAAGGGATATAATAAAGGAAATTATTTCCAATTTGAAGTGACAATCGAAACGGGATTGTTTAATTAAAAATCAGAGTCGCGACTTGGGAGATTTATGGTGTCCCAAGTCACCGGTTTAAATTCCGAATCGAGGAAAAGAATGATTCTATTTAACGGTCTGCAAACCAAAAATCCGGGTAAGGAATTTTGTTAACTCGGAAGAAGGTATTAGGCATTCCTGAGTTCCGTGGTTCTAGCACGGTCACTTAACTGTTATATTCGGCTTGGTTATCTGATTTTGAACAATTATGAACCTATGTGCAAATTTTAGTTTTAACCGCTTTTATTTATTTTTTATTAAAGAAGATTGCAACATCGTTAGAACACGTCTCGAATCACGTCACATAAATACACCCATGACCTTTGACATATTTTAACTTCGTTGGGATTTAGAATTGGGTCACATAAATGTGCACCCGAATTTAGGAAGGTAAAATTTAAAAAGTGCGCCTAAAATGACTAACGTATTATTAACTTTGCGGGAGACCATAAAATTTGCTAAATGGCACATCCCGAGTTCTAAAATATTTTTAATGACATAAAGAGGGCCACGCAGTTTATGAATTTTATTTGGCACGGCGTACCTCATTTTTATTTTAAGGCCAACCTAAAGGAACTATGGTTTTCTATTAAGTATTGTCTCTAAAAATGCCTTGATTAACTAGCATTGTGAATTGCTACCATTAAACGTAAAGAAGTTGGGCCTTAAAACTGGTTCAGTCGTGCTCATGAAAGAGCAGTCCAAGCGTGGGCCTTACACAAACCACTCTGGGCCCAAATTCTATTTATATAAGGGCCGTCAGGATTGGCTCGTAAATGAGCCCAAGTACAAATCACGTCCGGATTTAACAATTATTCAAATTAAAACATGTTGACCTTAAATCTAATTTGTATATACATATTCAGCTTATGTGTATATTGATAACCGCAACATATTCAAATATGGAAATTTCACTAGCCAATTAATTTCACTCAATACATGTTACGAAATTTTATTCGTGGACTGAATCTGGGAATGAATGACAAAAATAAAATAACGCTTTTTGAACCCCCAGATGTACTTGATTCTATATGGTTATGAGCATACTGTTTCCAGATTTAAATCAGGCCAATACATTCTAATGCTTGTAATATAACTGAATTAACATCGTTAAGTTAGTCTTATTATCTGAATTTAATTGTTATGGTAGACGAACCAAAACCAAACACTTTTGATCTAGCACTATTAACAGAGTACTTAAGTAACTATAACAATCTATAAGTCCAATTTAAATAGTCTGAATAGTCCTAATTATACAAATTATATAAAGTTTCACATAAATATGATTGTTCTACACCTTTAAACCAAAACAAAGCAGGAAAAACTTAGAGATCAACTCGAATAGTATTTTATCATTTAATTCTTCGCATCAGACCTACATTGATCCTTCACAGTTCATACGAGACCAAAAGAGTATCTGGAAGTTAAAAATATAAGTAGGAGTGAGACGGCAGGCAGTAGCACCACATCAACAGTAATTTCAACACAAAATAGTAGCAGCTAACACCAATTTGAATCCACTTCGAATTCAAAAGATGATAGAAGACAGTCCCAAGATTAGCTTCAAACCCACAACACACCAGCAGACAAAACTAGACTTGAATGGCTCAAGTTCAAAATACTTTTAAACCAAATGACCAATGCATTAAACAAAAACTGAGACAGGGGTGCAAAAACCCATCGAATCGCAAGAACTGAGGCTGTTTTTGTATTCAGTTCTCAATCTCTCTTAATATGTCTCAATGTATCTGTGTATATCAGAATGTACATCAGAGTATATTAGAGTATTCTTCACTTAATGCTATCTTTTCTCTCTATTTTCTCTCCATATTTCTGTGTATTTTTAGTGTGTTTTCAAGTTGAAATTTGTTCAAACTTAATGTCCAGTTTTCAGAATGTCTAAGCTCTTCAACTCTCTCTTCCCCCTTTCAATGTGTGTTCTAGTGTTTGGTTTTATAGGCATATTAGAAAAGCGAAGGCTTTCCTTTGCAGAGACAGGCTGCCCTGGCTTAAAATAAATCCTAATGGCTGTCATTTCCACTTAGGACTGTCTAGGCATGGAGTCTTATAATTTTATATTCTAAAGTTCTAAAATGTAGTGTATATCTACTGTACCGCAGGTTGACCACTTACTTTTGGACTTGTTTAAATATTTATACATTCATTAAGAGTCCTTTTATCTTTCAACAAATGTATTTAGTTGCCTGAACATGCTGTCCATTTCATTTTGGACAGCTGCTCTTCATTTAAAATCCATTTCACATCTTTTATGCCTTTTTGGATCTGATTCCCTAATTGTATACCTTTAATGTACTCTTGAAATTCCTTAAAGTAGTGAATGGACAGCCTGCTAACTCTAAGATTGGACTCTAGTTATTATTTGACTACAATTAGTCAACTCTAGTTATATTTCTTAGGTGACTATAGGTTAGTCTTTACTGTGTATTTAAATAACTCTTTTAGGTTCAATCCCAAATCTGAAAGTTTTGGGAGTTATTGGTTTTTTTGAAAATGCTCTAATCTCAGGTCTTAGGCTTAGTTTGAGTTGAGTCCTTAGGGTTAGTTTTCAATTATATTTTAGTTAGTCAAATTATCAGAGTAACTCATCATTAAGGGCCAGGATATGATGAATCTAGTTATTAACTGCAGTTCATAACAGGCCAGGAAATCAAATATTGATCATATCATACAAAGAAATTTTAACCTAGCTGTACAACATAAGAACTTACAATAATTTTGGAATCATCTAAACCTAACTAATTACTCTGAACATTCAAACGAGTTCAATTACACTTAATTCTATATGAGCGGGATAATCAATATCCTACTTTAATTAAATAAAGACCAGGGGTTAAGTCCATGAAGCGTACAAACACTAATGGCACTACAATTTAAAACTTGCAACCAGATAATGAACTATATTCGAGCTACACTAATCAAAAATGAACAGAAGAAAACGAAAGAAGGAGGAACAGTTTGTTCTAAAAGGAAAAACTAAAAACATTGGCTGACTTTAGTTTTACCCTATACGAACAAAAAGTGTAGATACATGTAAGAAGACAAGAAGTTTACCCGTTTGAAGTCTTGACAGAACTCCGGCGGCTCACCGAAATTTGGCCGGACTCCGATGGGTTTGGAAATGGGTCAAACCCTCATGAATCAATAGCTCTCGTTGAGAGCTACTGACTCATGTAGGTTTGAACCATTAATTATCTCCGAGTCGACTGGTACTTATTTTTAGGTTTTTTCCAGTTCTTAGATTCAGATATACTCTAAATCGGTTGATTTTTTAGGGAAATAGGCTAGAGGAGGTGAAAGAGGAGACGACAGGGATCGTCTGGTGAAATTTTGGTAAGGTTTGCAGGTTGCTCCGCCGGCGGAGACGATTTCCGGCAGCGGAGCTAAGGCGGAGACCGGCGAGGCTCGGGAGCCAGTCTCGAAGGGTATAGACGGGGGAATGGGAGGGGGGCTGGGTATCAAAAAAGGTTAATATATTTTTTGGGGTATGGAATCTGGACCGTTGGATCGAAATGGATCAACGGCTCAGATCACTTGACTAAATGAGACGATGTCATTTATACGTCTTTGAGACCCGGTTGGTCTCTAATGCAGACGGGTCGGATTATGGGTCGTTTTGCTGGGTTTGTTATGGACCGTTGGATGGGAGGGAATGGACGGCTCAGATCAACCACCCTGAAACGATGTCATTTCATTTAATGATGGGGTAGACCGGGTTGGGAAAGGTATTGGGCTGTGTTAATTGGATTCAGATCGGGGAAATGCAATTGGGCTGATGAATTTAATTAAAACTGGCCCAAGACTTCGATTCCTTGTTTCTTATTTTATTTTTCTCTTCAATTTTCTTCCTAATTAATTTCAAGATTAAAACCAAAAATCCTAACTCAAATTATAAAAACCAAAATTAACTTAAAAAAAATACTAATCCATTTTTAAGTAATATTTATCGCAAGTAATTAAATAATAAAATAATCACACAATTTGATATTAAACACTAAAAAATGCGAAATACACATTTTTATGATTTTTATTCTTTTTGTAAAATAATTAATTATTAATTAATTCCAAAATATCTATTTAAATTGTAGATACAATTGCAACATATTTTTTTTGTATTTTTTTATTAATTTGACCAATAATTATGCACATACAAATGCGAACAATTACTAAAAGTATCACGAAAAATTCACAAAATTGCACACAATAAAATAAATATTTTTGTTTTGATTTTATGGGAGTAATTCATGTGAGGCAAAAATCACGTGCTCACAGGTATAACTGTGGATTTCTTCGCAAGAAGTTAAATATAACGGTAGTCCCTACTCGAGGGAAATCGGTAACGGTATGCTAGTTCTACCTTCCCACTAGCGAATGCTATAATGATAATCGGTAATTACAAGGTGCACCGGGTCTAACGAACCCGCCGTTAGCTATGGGATCCTTCAACGTCTACTCCCATTTATACTTGTCTCTGTAATCCGTATATACTCGTAGAAAATATTTTAAACAATATAGGGTATTTCGGTTCTTATCAAATTATGTAATTTTATTTCGATAACAGTAAATTCAAGTAACAGTAAACACATATCTAGTGACAACAAGAATATTTAAAACAACGGTAATCATGTCAAATAACTATTTCGGTATTATATCGAGTAAAAGACTTGTCCCACATGCAACTCAAATTAATCGGTAACATATTCATATTAAAAATCATGTGTAAATCATGCAGGTTATGAAAATACAAATTGCGGTAAGATTACTACTCACAGTACTCGTACCGAAATTTCAAATGCTTCACCTCGAGCAATTCGTACAACTTCCTCCAATTCAATCTATACTTACATAATATTGGTCTCATGTTAATTTCTATGTTTAAGCTAATTCATAGCTAATTTAGAATACCAAACCCTCGAGGTTCCGTACTTAAATCTTAATTCGTCGAATTAAATCTTAATTCGTCAAATTATATTCACCCATGGGATGAGTAATTATTAATCAATCAACTCCAACCTATTCATATAATATGCCCACTTAATTCATGAAAAGGTTTATGGATTTCTCTTAGTTTCTAACCTCCTCTTCTAACTCAGACTTAAATCCCATATTATATTTGCTTATAGACTGTTTCGCCAAGCTTCTTTTTGGCCAAAAGCATTTTTGGCCAAAAATTGAATTGTTTGGCCAAGCTTTTGGAAGGAAAAAAAAGTGCTTTTGAGGAGAAGCAGAAGCTGTTTTGGAGAAGCAGAAAAAAGTAGCTTCTCTCCAAAAGCACTTTTTTGAGAAACACTTTTAAGAAAAATACACTTAGAAGCAGTATTTTAAAGCTTGGCCAAACACTAATTGCTGTCAGAAGTGTTTTTCAAACTAATTAGCCAAACACAAACTGCTTCTCACCAAAAGTACCTTTGAGAAAAATACTTTTGAAAAAAAGCACTTCTCAAAATAAGTTGAATTTTGCAGCTTGACCAAACGGGCTATTAGTCTTGCGAAGAATCATGAATAAAAACTACTATTGTTTCAAAAGAAGGAAAAATATATGCAATTACCTGGGCTTATCACTGAGACTACATAATATATACTAATGTTTAATGTAAACGGTATTTGGCACTGAGGTAACACCAGAAATCTTTTCCCTTTTCGTTTTTCTCTATTGCTACTTCTGTCGTGCCGTGATGTTTGCGTTGGCTAGGGGTTTCTCTATTTTTTTAAAACCCTTTTTCTTTTGCTTCTGATTTGTTACGCCAAGACCTTTCCTTTTCTTCTTTTTGATTTGGGCCGAAAAAGGGCTTCGGTCCTTTTATTTACTTGTCTCTTCTATTTTTTTTTGATTTGTTTTTGTTGATTTTTTTTAAAGTTAGTTTCTTATTATTATTATTATTATTTTGCTAATAACCAATACACCCTTATGAAAAATATAGGGTATTACATCCTCCCCATCTTATGAAATTCGGTCCCCGAATTTAACTTAAGTACGTACATGTAGACTGAAATAAATAGGGGTACTTGACTCGCATATTATCCTCTATTTCTCAAGTAGTTTCTTCAACGGCATAATTTCTCCATAAAACTTTTACGAACACAATTTTTTTTGTCCGTAGCTTTCTTACTTGTCTATCAACAATTGCCATCGGCTCTTCCTCGTAAGACAACTTCTCATCAAGCGGTATAGTTGGTGCTTCAAGCACCTAAGATAGGCCTGATGTACATTTTCTTAGCATTGAAACATGAAACACCGGATGAATAAAGGACAACACGGGAGCAAGTTCCAAACGATAGGCCACGGCTCCCACTCGGTCTAATATCTCATATGGTCCTATAAATCTGGAGCTCAACTTGCCTCTTTTCCAAATCGCATCACACCTTTCATAGGGCGGACTCATCGGAACACTTTGTCTCCAATTGTGAACACTAAATCTCTTCTTCTCTTATCAGCATAAGACTTTTATCTGCTTTGAGCTATAAGAAATCTCTGTCTGATCAACTGGACTTTGTCAATAGCTTCTTGTACTAAGTCGGGTCCTAATAAGTTAGTCTCACCAGCTTCAAACTATCCGATAGGAGAACGATTAAGCATGCAGAAGATGTGCAACACTTGGTACACATATTGCGATAACATTGTTCATGTTTATACTTGGTCACTTCATATTGCTTATTCTCATAAGTATGCACGGTTAGATATATTGCTCAACTTTGGTAATAGGATTGATATATTTTCATACTTTATACTTCTTCATTTTGTGAAATCTCCCGACATTTTATATTTACACTTTGTTATTATTAATAAAAAATACCACTAGGCACTCAGTCTAGAGGTATATTTGTTGTAAAAGAAAACAATTGCTTTAGATCATGGTGCATACACATGTATCTAAAATCTTGGGCTTCATCAAGAATATGTAACACATCTCAACTGACGTACATCTGCTATATATAATCCATTACCTAGTCGACACCCTCACTGACAGTAGTTATATCCTTGATTTTACAGATAGAACATCATCTTATTATTCGAACAATCGTTTATCCTCCAACTGATTAGCCTTGATGCACTTTATATTTGGCTTGATCAATGGACAATAATTTTTTATTTATTTTTTCACATTAAATCTAATACATATACCTCTAATTTATGTATATCTTTGTTTATAAGTCTCCTTATAGGAGCTATATGTGCCAAATTATCCATAATTTTTTCTTAATGCATAAGCCATGCTATTTACCTTTTCGAACAATAATTGTACATTTATATCTTCATTAGTTCTCTCCATTGGAGCTGCTAAATATTTATATATCTGTTGATTTTCAAAGTACTTCAGGCTCTTTTGCTATGTATAAATCTCATAGGTTTCTCCGTATAAGTATTGTCTCCAATCCTAAGAGGAGATACCACTGTGGCCATCTCCAAATCATGAGTAGCATAGTCTGTCTTAAGATTCTTCAATTTTCCAGAAACATAAGCTATTACACGACCATTCTGCATGAGAAAATATCCTAATCCTACTCTCGAGGCATCACAGAACACCGCGAACTAGAGCCTAATGGAATAAGGCTAATATTGGCGCGGTTGTGGAATAAGACCCTAAAACATGCCTTGGGCTTTTGGAATCTCGGCTTACATTCTTAGATACACTAAAATTTAGTATTTTTCTATATTAACTTGGTGAGTGGTGGTGCTATTCTAGAAGAATCTTATACAAATGCTTATAGTATCATGTTAAGTCCAAAAAACTATAATAATAATAATAAAATATCAATATGTATAAAGGAAATGGATCTCGACCATTTATGAACTGCTCTATCTTCTCAAGATCTACCCTATTTCTATTCTTAGACACAATGTACCCAAGGAACACCACCAAGTCTATCCAAAATTCACAATTGAAGAATTTCTCATTAAGTCGATGTTCCTACAGTGTTTGCAACATATTTCTAAGATGAACCTCATGTAATTTCTGTGTACAAGAATATACCAAAATATTATCAATAAACATAATAACAAATACGTCGGGAAATGAATTTAACTAACTATCCATTAAATCCGTGAATGCAGCTGAATCATTGGTTAGTTCAAAAGGCATCATAAGAAATTCATAGTGCTTGTACTAAATTTTGAAAGTCATCTAAGGAATATATTCTTCTTTGATTCTAAGCTACTGATTAGGCAGGTTATCTATATGAGGCAATATGTACTTATTGTGCAACTTTACTTTATTCTACTACTTTTATTCGATGTACACCCGTAAAGACTCATCTTTTTCTTCACAGAAGTACTAACAGTGCACCACATGAAATATACTCACTCTAATAAAACTCTTATCTATTAGGTCTTGCAACTATTCCTTTAGCTCTCTCTAACTCTGTCGGTATCATACAATAAGGGAATTTTGATATGGGTTACATGTTAGGTGCTAGATCGATAACAAAAGTCTATTTCTCACAATTGAGGTATTTCTATTAAATCTTCACAAAATACATCAAAGACTTCTCTAGCAGTTGGTATCATTTTCTGGTTAGGTGTCTTGTTCCTTATGTCTCTTATATTAGCTAAGCAAACCCCCAACACCTTTCTTTAGTATCACTGAGCCTTGATACAAAATATAGCCTTATCCATGTTTGGAACCTGCTCCCCTCTTTTGACAAAACTGAATTAATTTGATATTTGAAACTTAACTACTTTGCATGGAAATTAAGGATGAAATGGAAAGAAGGTAATCAATCCTTACCTATTGGCAAGTCAAATTAAACCATATTAAGTAATATCAAGTCAACCACGATATCTCTATGCTAAACATAAATTTGACAAGTTTGTTAAACATGTTTAGTTAACTCAAATTTTACCACATGTGCAACAATCGAAAGAGGTCATTCAATATCACACTGTCCATATTTTCAATTATTCGACCCACATCAAAAGTTTTGTGCTTCGCCTATAAAAGTTTTACTACATGCCTATCACGTTCATGTTTTTAGTTTTTGTGGCAAGCTCAACCACCATAAATAAGTCATAATCTTTGCATATGGAGTTACTGACTTGTTTAAAAGGTTAAGCAACTATTATACAAGTCTCTAAACTTGACACAATGTATATCTATCGTACATCTGTTGTGTGAACCAATTTCTTACCTAGTAGATTCACGCTTTTGACCTTTAAGAAGGAGGTAATTCATAAATAATTTTAGTGAACTCGCTCCCGAGTTAGTTACGTTCACTTATAAGTATTCTTAATAGTATGGTATCACGCCTTGTATTTACTTAAATGCCTTAAGTATTCATGAAGAGCATATAAGTATTCCAAACTAACAAAATGGTAAACTTAGGAGTTTGAATTTTTATCTTTTTTGAGAACTCTATTAATGATACTCATTTGTCCTCAATAATCTTCTAGGTACATGAAGCCTATATAGCCTTATTTTGTTGCTCATTCTTCTCGTTTCTACCTATTATATCCATCACACTCACAATTTTTTTCTTTGTATAGAGGTAATTACCTCAATGACAACAATATCCTAGTTGGAGTGGATTCTATTACACGTCTTATGGTGCTATGACATTCTATTATAGTGGCACAAACCTTCCTTGGCTCTGTCTGTTGCTTTGTCTCTTTCCTTTAGCTAGGAGAGATGACTATTAAAGGCAATATTTCATGTCCTTAAACCTTTAACATGTACTGATATTAGATAATCAAGCTCGAGCCATATGGAAAGAAGATAAACAATATTAGATTCATCAATTTGACCCTAGTCGTCACACATGTACGGAGGAACAAGAAAGAAAGGACAGAAACATCCTATTATGCCCTCGCAGAATTATGATTATGAAAATGGCCGGCTACATAACCATAATTGAGATTCTACTATCGATGTGTGCTCCATTAGTCACAAGAATAACCTAGGCTCTGATACCAACTTTGTCATGACCTAATTTAGGATCATGAATGGCGTTTAGGAGCAAGTTCTCCCAAGTAAGCCTCATCAGTATTTTACAAAAAATCGGACAGAGTTTCCCCTATTTTAGGACTATCCAAAAATTTACCCTGTCTCAAAAATCAATAATAGAACCAACCTATATCAACCAAAATATCTTATATTTTCCAATAATTAATCAAATAGTTATTCACCACTATTAATCAATCACTTGCAATACAGTAATCTTAAATTCATCTCCAAAATACTATAAAAGAGTCCAATACTAGCCATAGATCTAAAATAATGAACGATTACTCATGACACTAACAAAATTGACTATGGAGCGACTTTAAGAATTTCAAGAAAAAGACTATAACCAATAAATAACATATTTACCCACGCGAATAAATGCCGAGGCTCACCAGGAACTGCCAACTCATGTACTCTAATTAACTGAATCCTTGCAGCGCCTACTGTTTCTATAAACATAATAGCGGGGAGTGAGTCACTAGCTCAGTAAGTAATAACACTTAACCACAACCCTTTTTAATTGGGGACAAGTCAGAAAATACGCTAGTATCTCAAATAGAAAATAACATAAAAATACCTTGTTAGAAAGAATAATTAATTTTCAGTCTCATCATGTTTTTCTTATAGTATAATACAATTAATAATTCAGAAATAAGCTTGGTAACCACTGTGTAATATCAATATTCACATTGTCGGAGGTTTCAATGAATGGATCATGTAATCAGTATAACTGTGGACTTCTTCGCAAGAAGTCAAATAAAACAGTATTCCTTACTCGAGGAAAATCGGTGACGGTATGTTAGTTCTACCTTCCCACTAGTGAGGCCTATAACGGTAATCAGTAATTACAAGGTGCACCAGGTCTAACGAACCCACCGTTAGCTACGAGATTTTTAAATGTCTACTCCTATTTATACTTGTCTCTGTAATCCGTATATAGTCATAGAAAATATTTTAAACAATATAGGGTATTTCGGTTCTTATCAAATCATATAATTTCATTTCGATAACAGTAAATTTAAGTAATGGTAAAATATATCTAATGACAGCAAGAATATTTAAAACAACGGTAATCACGTCAAATAACTATTTTGGTATGATATCGAGTAAAAGACTTGTCCCACATGCAACTCAAATTAATCGGTAACATATTCATATTAAAAATCATGTGTAAATCATGCAGGTTATGAAAACACAAATTATGGTAGGATTAGTACTCACACTACTCATACTAAAATTCCAAATGCTTCACCTCGAGCAATTCGTACAACTTCCTCCAATTCAATCTATAATTACATAACATCGGCCTCATATTAATTTCTATGTTTAAGCTAATTCATAACTAATTTAGAATATCAAACCCTCAAGGTTTCGTATTTGAATCTTAATTCGCCGAATTATATTCACCTACGGGATGAGTAATTATTAATCTATCAATTTCAACCTATTCATGTACCCGCTTAATTCATGAAAAGGTTTATGGATTTCTCTTAGTTTCTAACTCCTCTTCTAACTCAGACTCAAATCACATATTATATTTGCTTAGTCTCGCGAAGAATCGTAAATAAAAACTACTATTGTTTCAAAAGAAGGAAAAATATATATAATTACCTGGGCTTATCACTGAGACTACATAATATATACCAATGTTTAATGAAAACGGTATTTGGCATAGAGGTAACACCAGAAATCTTTCCCTTTTTTGTTTTTCTCTATTGCTGCTTCTGACGTGCCGTGATGTTTGCGGCTAGGGATTTCTCTTTTTTTTTTAAATCCCTTTTTCTTTTGCTTCTAGTTTGGTTACACCAAGACCTTTCTTTTTCTTCTTTTTGATTTGGGCAGAGAAAGGACTTCGGCCCTTTTCTTTACTTGTCTTTTTTTTTTTTGATTTGTTTTGTTGATTTTTTTTAAAAGTTAGTTTCTTATTTTTATTATTTTGCTAATAACCAATACATCCTTATGAAAAATATAGGGTATTACAATTGCCTAACAACTAGAATAGAAATAAATCACTTATTTTTAGAACTACAAAATCAAATCTAATTGTAATTACCATTTTTAAGGTAAACAGTTTGGCGCCCACCGTGGGGCTAAAAATAATTGTGATTGTTTTCTTGTCGGTTTACCACATAATGCAAGTTATCTTTCACACTTTTTCTTGTCTAAGAATCTCTGATTTTTGGTGAAAATGTCTAACTCAGTAAATGCATATGAGAATAACGATCTTGAAGACCATGGAGAGAATGACGTAGCTGTCCCAGATATTGATATACCGTCGCAAAACCCTGAGAATGCACCAGAACCGATTCCCATGAACATGGGCTCGTGCGGCGCCCAACACATTAGTATCGGCTCCCACATTAATGGGGGTATGCACCAAGGAAATCAACAGGGAACTCGGGGAAATCCCGCTCGAAAAGAAATAAAGGAAAACAGGAGAAACATAACAGAAAAATCTCAGCACATTATTCACATGAACATTGGGGTAACCGACATTCTCCTAGGACTTGTGGCCAAATGGGTAAAGGTTTCTATTGCAACAAAAGGACCGATTCAGGGCCACCATGTCCGAAAACGTCCTCGCATTCAGTGAAGAAGATTTTGAGACCTTGTCTCAACAACATAATGACGCACTGGTAATTTCATTTCTCTTAAATAACATTCGAATTAAACCTGTGCTCGTGGATCCAGGTAGCTCGGTCAACGTGATTAGGTCTAAAGCGGTTGAACAGCTCGAACTCCTCAGACGTATCATACCTACCTCCCGAATCCTCAATGGCTTCAACATGGTTGGCGAAGTAACAACGGGGGAGATTACCCTCCCATTCTACATATCCGGTGTAGTTCAGGATGCAAACTTCCATGTCATCTGAGGCAACATGAGGTATAACGCATTGCTCGGTAGGCCATGGATACACAACATGAGGGCAGTACTATCAAATTTGCATCAGATGATAAAATTCTCGATGAAAGACGGTGTAAAAACGGTATATGGAGAACAGCATGCGGCAAAGGAAATGTTTGATGTCCACTAGGAGGCACCAAATCCTATTCACTCTACCTCGGAAGAGGCAAACAGACCCCCGAGGAGGAGGATGAAGATTTCCTTGCACCCCGAACCTTCGTTGCCCCTGAAGAATCGGATACAACAAAGTCAACTATCGAAGAACTAGAGCAAGCCATTTTGATCGAACATCTCCCAGATTGGAAGGTATACCTGGGAATGGGATTAACCGCCGAACTCAGAAAAAAACTCATTCAATTTCTTATTAATAACATCGATTGCTTTTCTTGGTCCCATTTAGATATAACAGAGATTCTACCGAAAATAACCACCCATCGACTAAGTGTCGACCCCAGATTCAAACCAGTGAAGGAGAAAAGGAGGCCCAGTCCGAAATAAAACATGCGTTCATCAAGGACGAGGTAACAAAACTCCTCAAAATAGGGTCTATTAGGGAAGTAAAATATCCCGAGTGGCTAGCCAATATGGTGGTGGTTCCCAAAAAGGGAAATAAGTTAAGAATGTTCGTAGATTACAAAGACATAAATAAAGCATGCCCCAAGGATTCATTCTCGTTGCCTAACATCGACCGCTATGCCACGGCCGGTCACAAGACCCTCACCTTCTTCGATGCCTACTCGGGGTATAATTAAATTTAGATGAACCCCGAGGATAGGGAAAAGACTCCATTCATCACGAAGTATGATACATACTGTTACAATGTAATGCCCTTCAGGCTAAAAAATGCCGGAGCCACATACCAACGCCTAGTTAATAAGATGTTCGAACATCAAATAGGCAAATCCATGGAAGTTTATATTGATGACATGTTGTTTAAGTCCCTGTGCATAGAGGACCGTTTGACTTATTTTGTAGGAGACATTTGACATCTTCAAAAGCTACAACATGAAACTCAATCCTGAGAAATGTTCCTTCGGAGTGGTCTCGGGTAAATTCTTAGGCTTCATGGTGTCAAACCGGGGAATCGAGATCAACCCCGACAAAATCAAAGCAATTAAAAAAATCACGGTGGTAAACAATGTAAAGGCTGTGCAGCGGCTTTCAGGCGAATAGAAGCCTTGGGCCGATTCATATCAAGGTCTTTGGATATGAGTCATCATTTCTTCTCCTTATTAAAAAAGAAAAACAACTTCAAATGGACTCCGGAATGTCAACGTGCCTTGGAAGAGTTGAAGCGACATCTGAGTAGCCCACCTTTTCTCCACACCCTAAAGGAGGATGAGACGATGTATTTGAACTTGGTCGTATCCGAAATAATGGTAAGTGGTGTGCTTGTTCGAGAAGAACAAGGTACGCAATTTCCTGCTTATTACGTAAGTCGGACCCTAGGAGATGCCAAAACCAGGTATCCGCATCTTGAAAATTAGCTTTTGCATTTATAAGCGCATCACGAATATTGAAACCTTATTTTCAATGCCATCATATCTTCATTTTAACAACATACCCTCTTCGAAACATATTGCATAAGCCTGAACTATCGGGCCGACTGGCCAAAGGGGTTATCGAACTTGGAGGATATGATATCGAATATCAACCCTGAAGGGCTATCAAGTCCCAAATTCTGATAGATTTCGTAGTCGACTTTTGGCCCTCCCTCATGCCCGAGGTAGAGAATGAACTTTTGCTAAAAAATAGGCACATCTTTCGGGGTGCGGACCTTGTTCACTGACGGTGCCTCGAACATAAAAGGGTTCGAGCTCGGTATAGTTCTGAAACCGCCTACGGGCAGCATAATTAGGGGTGTGCATTTGAATCGGTTTATCAATAAATAGAATCGATTATTTGTTATCGGTTTATCGATTTATCGATTTTGATTTTTAATTTTCCTTGTTGAGTTATCGATTTCGATTTTATCCTCTTCGGTTATTGGTTTATCGATAAACCGATAAGATATACTAAAAAGACAATTTTTTTTACCCTTATTCTATAATACCCTTTCCTTTACCCTAAGTCACTAACCCTATTATTTTCTCTATCACATTTAAGGAATGATCATATTTAATGTTCCAGGGAATGAAGTTCAAACTAATGAAAAACAGAATTAGCCGTGATCATGTATTTTTTTATACCGTTAGAGTGTTGGTAGCATACATTTGATCCCTTCCTTTAGTTTCGTTGCATGTGCTTGCTGACACTATTTTTATGTTATAAACGATGTTCGCCTTATTTTAGCTTCTTTTTTGTCCATATTAGTTAGGCGTGTTTATAGCAATATACTTTCCATGGAATCCCGTAAATTTTCTTATTGGTATACTCGATAACAAAATCGATAACCCCAAAAATTGATAAATCAAAATCGAAAAAATCGAAACCTTATTGAAAAGATAACATAAGCATATGTACAAATTGATAAGTAACTATGGATAAGGGTCAAAATCGAATCGATAAATCGAATGCACACCCCTAGGCATAATCAGACAATCTATAAAAACTAAAAGATTGACTGACAACGAAGCCGAGTATAAGGCTATAATTGCAGGTCTTGAATTGGCCAAAGGTCTAGGAGCTGAAGTCATCGAAGTAAAATGTGATTCCCTCCTGGTAGTAAATCAAGTAAATGGAAGCTTTGAGGTCCGAGAAGATAGGATGGAAAAGGTACTTGGACAAAATTCAAGTCACGTTGCACCGCTTCAAAGAATGGACTTTGATCCACATACCTTGGGAGTAGAATAACGAGGCCGATGCCCTTCCAAACCTAGGATCATCAGTCGAGGAAGACGACATACTCCCCGGGGTTGTTGTTTAGTTATCCAAATCAGTGATAGAGGAAGGCCATGCCGAGATCAATTTCACTAGCCTGACGTGGGGTTGGAGAAATAAGTATATCGATTATTTGGAAAGTAGGAAATTACCCGCGGACCCAAAAAAGTTGAGGTCCCTGCGAACCAAAGTAGCCCGATTCTTACTTGAGGAAAATAGAACTTTATACAGAAGAACTTTTGATGGGCCTCTAGCAGTATGTATGGGGTCGGGAGACACAAATTATGTGCTCTAAGAAATCCATGACGGCACCTGCAGGAATCACATTGGTGCTGATTCTCTGGTCCGTAAAGTAATCAGAGCGGGCTACTATTGGGATAACATGGAAAATGATACCAAAGAATTTGCCTGAAAGTGCGACAAATGCCAGATATTTGCCCCAATGATTCACCAACCCAGTGAACAGCTACATTCGGTCTTGTCACCGTGGTCGTTCATGAAGTGGGGAACGGACATCGTCGGACCTCTACAAACAGCACCAGGTAAAGCTTGATTTATTTTATTTACGACTGAATACTTCTCTAAATGGGTGGAAGCGCAAAGGTCTTCGAGAAAATAAGAGAAAAAGAAGTCATTAACTTCATCTGGGACCACATTATGTGCCGATTTGGGATTCCATCTGAGATAGCACGCGATAACGAAAAGTATTTCATTGGGAGCAAAGTAACACAGTTCCTTGAAGATCACAAAATCAAGAGAATCCTATCAACACCTTACCACTCATGTGCGAATGGTCAGGCCGAATCTTCAAACAAAACCATCATTCAAAACTTAAAAAAGAAGTTAGAAAGTGTTAAGGGAAATGGAGAGAAATATTACCCGAAGTACAATGGGCATATCGTACAACTCCAAAATCAAGCACAGGAGAGACGTCTTTCTCCCTGGTCTATGGTGTCGAGGCTCTGATACTGGTCGAGGATGGGGAGTCAAGTGCCAGATTCCAACACACCACCTAGATCTCAAACAACGAGGTCATTACTGCGGCCCTCGAACTATTGAACCAAAAGCGAGAAGCTTCGCTGATCCGAATGGCTGGCCAAAAACAAAGGATCAAAAGGTACTATAACAGGAGAACAAATTTTCGACACTTTGCAGTCGGAGACTTAGTCCTGAGGAAAGTCACCCTAAACACTCAGAAACCTAATGAAGGAAAACTAGGCCACAACTGGGAAGCACCGTAACGTGTCCTCAGAGTAATCAACAAAAGTTCCTACAAGCTTGGCGCCATGGAGGGCGAACAACTTCCAAGAAATTGGAACATTTCGATGCTCAAACATTACTACTGCTAAGGTGTTCGATGAAAGACGCTGGATCGTCCCCCAGCTCGAAGACCTTGGGTTTGGGTTTTAAAGCGATCGTTGCACTCAGGTTTTATCCCAAGAAGGGTTTTTATCGATGAGGTTTTTAACGAGGCAACATCTTTATGCTACCCAAGAAAAATTTCACAAGTATTCAAGGCATTCAATCAACCTCAAATATTGGGGGGCATCCCCCCGGAGGACCACCTCCTCGAAAAAATCGAGATGAGCCAAAAAGGGTCTCAATAGGAAAATGATGTATTGGGCCAAACGGTTGAAAAGAATCGTATCCTCAAAGAATAATTAAGCCCTTAATAGCAGAAACATGTATACTTGTGCCAAGTAATCAAAGAATTTTTTCCCCCATCAAAACGCTTTATGCTTCAATAAAGTCTGATGTTTTCGCAAGAAATGGCTCCAAAGCCAAAAAACTTCTCGCACACTCGGGACTGTCATAAAAACCCCGAAGTCGTATGACCTCCGGGTTGGAAACTTCGAGCTCGTAAGACCTCAATGAGGCAGCACCAAGTTTATAAAAGAATGGCTCCAGAGCAAGAGAACTTTCGACGCTTCGGGAACTGTCGTCGACTATCGTCTCGTCGGGCTATCAGAAACTTGAGGCCGTAAGACCCCAAGCGGACGACCTCAGAGTCCGAAAGCCCCCCATACGGCAATGATAGAAAATGTAAGACCTCCATGAGGCATTATCGATAGTATAAAACCTTTATAAGGTAACGCCAAAACTGTAAGACCTCAAGCAAGGCACGAACCATACTTGTACCAAGTAACTTATATATAAGACCTCAATTAAGGCATGTTAAAATTTGTAAGACCTTACAAAGGGCATAATCCCGATCTTAAAGTTAATTCTATATATCCGAACTTGTAAGACCCCTAAAAAGGCATACCCTCGATATAGACGTCAAAACTACTTCACTCGGGGACTAAAACAGCTTCGGCCAAATACAAATGACTACGGTCACAAGGTTGTACCAAACTAACGTGACTCGGGGACGCCCGACCGTCGCTATAAAATCACATGCCTTCAATTATTTTGAAAAAACTTCAAAAAGAACCGGTTAATCAGGCTACCTTCGACTTAAAAGAGCTTCGACCATATCAGATCCAAACTACAAGCTTCGAAACTATTCAACCATCGAGCGAAACCTCCCGAGGTGCTCATATATCGCTGCATAAATGGCTCTTAATCGAGGTTCTTATCGAACTGTCGAAGAGTCGGGCAAACATAAAATTTCAAAAGTCTTTCACGAAGGAAAAATAAAGCCTCTATTAAAGGTCATACTGACCCAATGCGTAAGAGCCACTGCCGCCAGCCTATATTAAAGGTCGTACCGACCCAATGCGTAAGAGCCACTACCGCCAACCTATATTAAAGGTCGTACCAACGCAATGCGTAAAAGCCACTACCGCCAGCCTATATTAAAGGTCGTACCGACCTAATACATAAGAGCCACTACCACCAACCTATATTAAAGGTCGTACCGACCCAATACATAAGAGCCACTACCGCCAGCCCATAACAAAGGTCGTACTGACCCAAAGCGTAAGAGCCATTACCACCAGCCCGTAATAAAGGTCGTGCCGATCCAACACGTAAGAGCCTAAGAGCCAGTCAAAAAAGGTCAATAAATTCAAATCGAAGCATGACTTGGAGGCTAAGCCCCAAGCGATCAACTTGTGGCCATTACAAACCGCTCAACGATGGCAGAAACCTACGGGTTTGAATTTGAGGTCCAAAATTTCGAATCAATTATCAAAAAAGCATCACAATCTATTCCTAAGAAAGCAACAGAAAAATGAAAAACAATGAAAAATGAAGAATCATTACATATATATATATATATATATATATATATATATATTGAAAGGATCACATAGGTACATTCACAAGGCCTATGCCAGAAGCCCTTAACAAGGGCAAAAAAGCAAATAAAATCCTAATCTACCACTGGGGCTACGCCCTTGACGGCTTCCTCAAAAATTGTGCTTCCAATAGCACCGACTGCAACCCCAGGTTTTTCGATGATCTCTTTCCCTTTGGGGATCTCACCTCCATCTCCATCATCTCCTGAGTCATTGCTCGACTCACCCTCAAAAGAAAGCTGGGCCGCGACCTCCTCTTCTATGATCTTCACCCTCTCGATCTCAGCGGACAAGTCAATGTCCCTCGCATATATATCCTCGAGGGCCCATCTCTGATATTCTAAATGGGCATGCTTTATAGCTCGGGTCAATCGTAGCTCGACCTTCTCGGACACTTTCCTGGCTTGAGCATTTACGGTGGCGGCATCGTCCTTGTACGAGGATACGAGCTCCTCGGCTTCAGCCCTAACCTTGGATAATGCAGCAACCAACCCTCTATGGAGATCCCTGTACTTGTTATTCTCCGCCCTTGCATCTTCGAGTTGACGCCCGACTGAGGCTACCTGCCCCTTGAGGACATCCCTCTCGGAGACTGTCTCACTCATGTAACATTTGAGTTCGAGAATCTTAGAGTCCCTGGCACGGAGTTCCTCCTTCATTAGGACATCTTTCTTCTTAAGCTACAGAGATTGAACCAAAGGTGTTTAATCACTAAATCCAGGTAGACATGTGGACAAAAAACAAGCAAAAACTATTTAACTTGCTCAGTAAGATGAATCCTGCCTCGAGACGCCACCTCCAAATGATCCCGACGGCCACAGAGTTCCTCCTCCCTCTTAGTAAGAAGAGTACTGAGCTCTTCAGCCTCCAAGGTAAGCTTCTTGTGCTCACCCTCATAATGAGTCAGCTCGGTTTGAAACTTGGCAAATGTTTGATTGTAAAGCCCCTTGGCCTGAAACCATGAAGGAAATGGGGTTAGCAAGAAAAAATCAGGGCACCAAGCAGGAGTTTACGAAAAGATTACTTGCTCACAAAGCCTGTCGATCTCATTAAAAATAAGTGGTACGTCAAGCTCAGGCTTTTCCTCGGGTACAATAAAAAGCTTTCGAACACATTCTTATCTCCGACGGGCACCTTCGCATCGGAAGACCCTTTATTTTGGGCATTCTGCATCTCGCTCGGAGGAAAAGTCGATTTTGAAAGAGAATCGCTCACTTAAATAATCACGGCCGAACCACTCGGGCCCGTCTCATATTTTGGGAGAGCCTCAAAACCAAGCTCCCTCGGACCGGCTAATGAATGCGCCTCAGCTTGAGGAAAATTTTTATCAACAAGAAACTCTGAGATATCACTCGATGCACCCTCAAAGACCTCTTCAATTCGAGGACGGATAACAACGGAATCAAGTTCTAATCTAGAAGCCATCGACTCCATAGTATGTGGGACGGTCAGGTTTTCTTCCCCCATGAGTGCTTCCGAAGAGTCACTTTTCTTCTCGCTTTCAGCTCGGGGACTCCCCGAAATTTTTGGAACTAAGGTTGTCGAGTCAGACTTAGTTTCTTCCACTTTGGGTTTCTTGGGTTTAGGAAAATGAGTCGGCGACCTCCTCTACCTTTTTCTCTCTTTGTCGGGTTTCGGGATATCCGCTTCACCAAGAAGTGCTTCCCTTATCAAGGGTACCTTTCCCAAACTTGTACAAATGCAAATAGAAGTGTAAGGAATGAGGATGCTATTGGTAATAGATCTTTTGTGGGATGCAATTAAAGCAGAGTTAGAGGCTCACCATGGTCCTTAGCTTCCCATCAAGCCTGAGATAAATCGTGCCACGAACGATCGATGTATGGACAAATCGAATCCAACGGGTTAACCCAGCCTGAGAGGTCCTTGACCGTGCTAGGATACACTGCGACAGTTGCATTAGTGGAGGAAGTCAGTTCGTAAGAAAATGTATTCAGAAAGAAATAAGGGAACATTTAACCAATATATCTACTTATGTTTCATGTTCCATCTTTCAGGGAACGACATCTTCTCCACTGAAATCAGGTCTGAAGTCTTAACTCAGACAAAACGGCTCATCCACCCTCCGTTCCTGACCTCGTTGGTACAAGAAAAAAGGACCCTCGAGGCTCGACAGTGGAGCTTAACCAAGCCCCCGCGGAAGAGTCGAGAACTATATATTCTGACCAGGTGGTCAAGGGTAAAAGGCATCCCCTTAATCATGTTCGTATTATATCTGGTCATATATACAATACGCCAGAACGAAAGATGAATTTGACCAAGGGTTACTTGATATCGTGCGCAGAAGTTGAGGATCACGGGGTCTATTGAAGGCGAGGATGGTTCTACCGGGCCAAGGGTGAATGGATAAGTATATACACTGAGAAAGTCGGCCTTGTATGTCGTTATATCCTCCCCCCAAGAAGGAATCTCTACAAGCACCGCATCCCCCTAGTAGTAGTCGGCTTTCCCCTTTTGACGTCTGCTATTGAACTAATATATTAGGACACATGCTCGTATCGTCCTGGTCTCGAAGAAGGCTTTTCGGTCTTGAAGTCAGAAGTTGTTTTGAAGGCTCCTAGAACGCATTCCCCGACATGAGAAGGCACATTTGCCTTACCCTCAGACGAGCGCGAGGAAGACGAAGGCGCACCTTCCTTAGGAACAGGGATGGAAGTTTCTGCCATTATTGTTAGAAGGTCTCAAAGGGGAAAAAAAATCTGCGCCTCAGAGAAGAACACAGAGAGAGGTAAGAAAAACTCTTTTGAGGGATTGATGGTGCAGTGAAAAATAAGGAGCGAGAGAAGAAGTATTTATAGAGGTCTAACGCGCACGATTGAAACGAACAAGAGGGCAGCCAACTGCTGTAATTAATTCAAAGGCTTTTTAAGGCTGAATGGATGCGACCTTTGGACACCTCACTTTGTCATGTCGAATCGCTTGATAGGGCGTGACTACCATCGTGGTAAAGGCACCGAAGGGGTAAGAGTTCGAGATAGTTTTTTATCGTTTCACTCTAAGAAACACGAGGACTATTTGTACACGGGAAAAATCAGATAGCCTGATCGTACGATTATTGTGTCTTTCCGTAGCTTCACCTCGAAGGCTCGAGGGCGCAGCTCGAGGTTTTGAGGTCGATGTTTTCTTTATGGCCAACTTCCGGGCAGCATATATCGACAATTGTCATGGAAAAATGGGAAGCTCCTTAGGCACGTAGCCAAAGCTAACAACATCTAGAACCAGTCTATCAGACTGCGGAATAGCTGTACTAGCTACATTTCTTTGTAATAAATATATTTTGTACTATGCGGGGATTCCCCCTCATATATGAAGGGGACCTTTGTCATAATACACAAGATACGACACACAACATTGAATACAAGAACATTCTTTGCTCTCTAACTTAAACACATTCTCCCTTGATCTTATTATTTATATTTATTGCTTACATTTATTATGTTATATTAATTGTTCTTCATTTATTGCTCATTATTGATCATAAAGAGCCTTTATCAAAGCTCTCAAAGCTGTTAGTCATTTACCGGCTTTCCGTAACGTAGTATCAAGCTCGACCTCGAGGTCCCGTATAACCAGGCTCAAGGCCCGATTTTCAGCCACTCGGTTTGCTTAAATACACAGTTTTTGAGTTCTTATCTTTTTTACTAATCTCACACTTAGCATCTATTGCATAACAACTAACATAGAAATAGATAACGTACTTTTAGAACCACAAAATCAAATATAATTGTAATTATTATTTTCAATATAAACATAATCAAACTTTGGACTTGCTACATTCTTGCAATATATACGTACATTATCATGCAAGAATATTGCAATTTTGGACAGGTAAGAAAGGTCTAAATGAATAGCGTGTAGTTATAATTTAATTCGCAATTAAACTACTCCATTATTCTTGGAAATCTTAAGAGAGCGTTATAAACGACTCATCCTTTCGATGACTTCTTTTTTTTATGAAATAAAAGAAAAGTGAAAATGTTTTATTATAAGTCTCTAAACTATCCTAAGTAGAGGTTGCTTTCTCTCCGGTATAAATTATAGTAGTAAATTATCATTGTTAAGTATGAATTAATGTGAGAATGTGTATAGTTAACTATGATTTAGTAATTAATTTGAATGAGAAGACATGTGTCGTGTATTTATTGAATTGGTATAAAATATTGGGTGTGAGTAATTGGTAAAGTTGTTAGCTTGCTCCCATATGACCAGGTGATTACGTGTTCGAGCCGTGAAAACAACCTCTTGTGAAATGCAGGATGCGTCTGTAAATGATAGACCCTTGTGGTCCGGCATATCTATTATTATTATTATATATATAAATAATATTAAGCAAGGAGCCCTTTAGCGACTCAAACAGCCGGCACTCTTTCCGACTCAAAGGGACAGGGCTTTCTATTTGCTTGTAATGCCGGCTGTTCGCTTTTAGTTAGAAGTATTCCCCGGACCTCATACATAATAGGAGCTTAATACACCATACTGCCCGTGTTTTTGTTGGGTGCGAGTAAAGTTTTACCCTCTCTTTCCATCGCCAAAGCCGGTCTGAATTTTTTTTTTCTCCTCAACCACTAATTAACTCTATTTAGTTCTAAATTTACCCCATTTCTTAGTAAAGTGTTTAGACCGGGGAAATTTTTCAGAAATTCTGGAAAACTTTTTTTTTTGTAAAAAAAAAAAAGAAAAAAACTTGTTGGGTGAGAACTTTTTTCAGTTAGGATGGAGATTTGTCTTAAAACTCTAGATAACAATAGCTGCTGCACAGTCATTATTCTTTCACAAACAATTTCTCCAAGAAAATCTTTTTTCGGAAATTATTTTAAATATTGTCCGAAACGGAAATGCCACATTTTTTATTTCTTACTGTTTTGTGTTTCAATATATGTGAACTCATTTGACAGGTCACGAAAGAGGGAAAACTTTTGATCTTGTGGTGTAAAATGAGACACATATATTTTGTGTGATTATAAATTATTATATAATAATAAATAATTTTAAAATAAGGAAAATAATCATTCTTTTTGACATGAACTAAAAAGAAATAAGTTTACTTAAATTGAAATGAAAGATTATAACACAAGAAATTGGTACACTTTTTTCTTTTTTCATAAATAAAAATTGGTAGACTAGAACAGAGTAGTTGAATGGAAAAGCTGATGACAGGATCCTACATATCTCCCGTGGGCCCCATGGATTACCATCCAAATGTGCCAGGTGTATGAACATAACTGGCGCGCTCTCTCGCACGTTCCTGGACGCTCTAGCTTCCCTATTAATTTTGTTGCTGGAACCTACGAGAACACTCCACATCGGCTCCCTACCACGGCTCCACTTTATTATATTCTCACGCAAAGCCCCTCACTTTTTCCTTAATTACCATAAACTTCCCCTATCCACTGCAAACTTCTCGACTTCTCGTTACGTTGAGTAAATAAAATCACCGGTGCAGCAGATTTTGTTCATCGGAATTGAATGATAATGTCCTCCGTGACGTCAATTTCCGGCGTTCAACTTTGCGTTCCTTCTTCCTCCAATTCTTCAAGCCGAATAACTCTTTTTT
>MU693647.1:7924-33300 GCA_026770625.1 Nicotiana glauca
TTGGGCTAGTGTATTTAGCCCAAATTTTAACAATCCATTATTTCCTTGTATTTTTGTATTGTATTTTCACTTTGTATTTTGTATTTTTATTTTCTTTTTTCCAATTTTATATATTTTCTAATTTTATTTAATTGTTAAACTAATTAAATTCTAAAATTTATTTAATATCTATTTTACAGTAATTTCGAATTAAAAACACTAAAAATGCTATTTTTTTATTTTTCTTTAATTTGTTTCGAAATGAATTAATACCAAAATTAAAAATCCTAATGCATATGCACATTTTTTTTTTGTATTTTTAATATGGATTATTAGGCAACTAATTAACACAAAAATGCAATAAATTTCAACAAAAATTGTAAAAATAATGAAAAATTATTTTGTTTGGATTTTAGGAATAATTTGCTTAGGGCAAAAATCACGTGCTCACAGTAGGTATCGTCTTATTATGAATAAAATAGAAGCTAGGAATTCGAATTCTTATAACTAAGCTCTACTACACGATCTAGAGTAAGAAGAAAGAGTGATAGTCCTAAATGTCCTGTAGCCTCCTGCTTATAAGTATGGTGCACGACACACTCATAAATAAGACTCTACTAGACACGGCTTGTAGACTCCCTAGGACAAAAATGCTCTGATACCATATTTGTCACGACACTGATGGGCCGAGACAGGGACCGGGTACCTTACTCAACCGAGTACCAATATAACGTATCTTTCATATCATTTCATCATAGATAAATGAACCAGAATAAAGCATGAGGAAATACAAACCTATACATATGAAGTACGGGCCTATAAGGCCAGCATGATTCTTTATATACTCGAAACATAGGCCGACAAGGCCATACAAGTATCCGTATACATGACATCTGTCTACAAGCCTCTAAGAATTCATAATTATAAAGGTCGAGACAGAGTTTCGCCATACCAATCAATACATGTACTAATCATACTGACCAAAGAAGCAACCTCCGGAGCAAATGGAGCGCACCAGCACCTTCCACTGAGCTGATAGCCTACTTGGAGGACTCTCGACTTGTCTATTAGGACCTACGGGCATGAAACGCAGCGTCCACAGGCAAAAGGGACGTCAGTACAAATAATGTACTGAGTATGTAAGGAATGAAAAATTAGTAACTAGTAGACATGAGAGAAACATGGAGTAAAAGACTTAACATGTATATCTGAATAACTCTATGAATCATTTAATATTATAATGTCGTGAATATGTGTATAAAGACCATATCATGCATGGATATATACGTTCATAACACCATGAAGCCTCTAAGAGCATCACATCATATCATCTCAGCCACTTTGGGCAAATCATCAACGTATATCAGTTGATCAGATGGTGATGCATATATAACGCCATAACCTTCTCTCATATCCCCCATATATATATATATATATATATATATATATATATATATATATATATATATATATATATATATATATATATATATATATATATATATATATAATACCATAACTTTTTTCCATATTCCGTATACATATATATACATATATACGCGTATATAACGCCATCTGATCCGTCAGTGTAAATGAAAGCAGTGGATGAAATGCATAACAAATACGTTAATAAGATTTTCTCAGAATGCCAAAAAAATTAATATACCTATCGGATAAAATTTATCAAATACGTATTTTTTTGAGACCCATGAACATAGGACAAAATAATAAGACTTATGAGAGAATAATAATAAACACATCCCTAGCATTTCTACTAATAGAGTAATTTATGAAAGTTACGCATTTGCTCATTTCGTTTGTATCGTATAGATTATGTCGGAAAAAAAAAGAAGGAATAGACTTAACATACCTGGAGTGAGGGAAAACTCGTGTGATATTTTTTAGAAGTTTTACACCGTACTTCCTCAAAATTGCAAAATCTTTGCTCGATCTATTAAAGATTTTTACCCTTCGATGTCAGCTTCAATTTGCTTTAATGATGGCTTCGGCAACGTTCTTGATGGCTTCAAAGAGTCTCATGGAGAACTCTTTTCATTTCCTCAAATGTAAGATATATGAATTCATTATTTTGCTAAAGGTTATGAAGCCTTTCATGGTTTTCAAGACTTATATCTCAACTAGTTGCCACCTATTTAAAAATGACTCTTAGTCATGAATTATGACTAAGAGTCATAAGGTTGGTGTATTAATTTGCTGCCGCATGGGAGTTTGATCCTATCCATCAATCAATTAATTTAATTAGGTAATATCCCGCTACCCGATAATTAATCAATTATTCGTATAATTAAAAATTGTCTCAAATTACTTAAAATTTTACTTATTTTTAATACACTTTATACATCCTACTATGGTGATCATATGGTACCTTGTATGCTACTAATCCGAACATATCGGGTATTAACGCTCAACTTGTATTTTATCCCAATATGCCAAACTTGGACGAAAAAATCATTTTCTTTGACCTGCTTCCCCTCCCATCTTCACGAATTTACTCATCATTTTTTTAAAATAGCATAATCCTTATAATCTCCAAATAATCTTTTTCCTTGGACTAATGTCAATTGTCACACCTCCTTTTTCCTGCTACACCCCGTAAAGGGATATAATATTAGGGAGTTATTTCCAATTAAAGGACAATCGAAACGGGATTCGTTTATTAAGAGATTCAGAGTCGCCACTTGGGAGTTTTATAGTGTCCCAAGTCACCGGTTGAATCCCGAATCGAGGAAAAGAATGACTCAGTTTAACAGTCCGCGAACCAAAAATCCGGATAAGAAATTCTGTTAATCCGGGAGAAGGTGTTAGGCATTCCCGAGTTCCGTGGTTCTAGCATGGTCGCTCAACTGCTATATTTGGCTAAATTATCTGATTTTAATACATGTTCAAACCTATGTGCATTTTTTACCTTTTAAACCGCTTTTAATTGAATTTTAACGAGAATTGCAATGTCGTGAAAATACATCTCGAACCACGTCACATCAATGTACCCGTGGTTATCGACACATTTCGACTTTGTTGAGATTTGGATTTGGGTCACATAAATGTGCACCCAAATTTAAGAAGGTAAAATCATTAAACACGTGCCTAAAGAGACTAACGCGTCATTATTCTTTTGAGGAAGGCCGTGAAAATTTGCTAGACGGCTTGTCCCGAATTCTAAGTAATTATTATAACCATTTATTGAGGGCCCCGCAGTTTGTACGTTTTATTTGGCGAGGCTCGTCTCATATTTTTTATTTAAAGGTTCATCCTAAAGTAAACTATGATATTCTATATTATTGGTCTCTAAAAGAAAACCTAATTAATTAACATTCATGAAAAGGCCCTAACTTATTAGTTATTAGATTGAAACAAATGCAAAAGGAAAATTGCACTCGAGTTGTACACAGGGAGATTGTTTCGTTCCTTATTCTATTAGTGAATATTACTAAAGTTGAGATTACAAATAGAACATGAGATTGACAACAGTATTATCAAAACAAACTAACTATTTTTCAACTAATTTAACTAACATCATTAGATGAATTGAACTATTGGAAATTACTGCATGAAACTCAAAACCATCCGGAATTCATTTTTACAATTACTAAAAACTAACCTTAATCACTAATGCTCACTCGAAAGTTTGTTAAACTTAGTCAACACTTGGAAAGTCTATTATCATTAATATTCAAAGGAATGTTAACACGTCTTGTTCGAACCCAACTCATGCCTACTGGTAAAATGTGAGAACGAACTGATAAACTAGTGACTAATCAACTCAAACCCTAATACCACTTTAGTTACTAATTACGGGTTGAGTTACTTCTACTGATACGTAGTTTCTGATTTAAAACAGAAAACTGGACTGTTCAAATTAGCACTGAAACCCGAACTTGTTTTTACCATTACTGAAATTTGGACCTATATCACACTATACTATACTGTACTAATAACGCATTAAACCAAATTAAAATCACTAACTAGAGAATTCACATACTCATAGGAGCAAACTGAGCTAACTGAACGGTCTATAAAAGTCCATTACAAGTTTAAACAATAGAAACAATACTAGTTAAACAGTCTAAGTTTAAACAGTTCTTATGCTCTGAAATTAAATAACTATCCAGTTCTAAACTAATTGCATCCATAAGTATTAGACTTGGAACACCCCTTCATTTCATTTTCAATTGAAGATTACATTAGTCATGAGGTCAAATGTGTGTACCTGGAGATTAGAAATGCAACAGGAAGAAAGAGTAAGATGAGCAGCAGCAGTAACAAACAGCAGTAACACCAGCAACAGACCAGACCCAGGAATAATATGAAACCAGTAGAAAACCAACAGCTCAACTACCAAATCACTTGACTACAGCCCAGAACTTAAAATAAACCAAAAGACTGATCCAGTAAATCCCAAAAGAAACCCCAAAACAACTTAGTTTTAACCAAATACCAATCGAAATGCAATACCAGCAACCAAAAGATGAACTCGAAAATATAACTTGATAGTTAAAGCTGAAGTTCTCTTTAGTTTTCAATGAAACAATATTCGTTGAACTAACTGACTACTTACACTCTCTCAAAAATGCTCTATTTAATAACTTTTAAAATGATCTCCTTAAAAATCTCTAAGAAACTGATTTTCAGGATTTAAAAACCAGCCCCCAAACTTTGGCTAGAATGTTCCTATTTATATGCTCATTCCAGCCCTCCTCTACAGCTCTAAGGACACTAAAACTATTGCCCACACCATTCTTGTCCATGATATTCCATGTGATCCCCACTACCGAGTGTCTAATTCATTTTTCATTCACTTGAGTATGGGTGACTTGTTTTCAATTACTTTCCTTAAACCCTTACCCATACCAATATTCCTTATTCCCCACTAACTATTAAACAATACATTAGTTTAATGTTATATTAGTACATAGTGGACAAAACACTCAAATTAAACAATTCTTCAAGTTTTCAATTCCCAGATTACCCCTGAATCTACTGAGATTACTGTCCTACCCAATCCCCCTTTCAAACTGTACCCTATCAGCTATAACCAATTCCCTTATCAACTAAATGACTAAAGCTGAATTCATAGCATTAGGGCAAGTCAACATGGTCAGATTCACATCAGAACAAACTTAACAGAACAAACAAGTAGATTCAAATCACTAAACTCAATCATCAATTTAACTTCAAATTAAATCCAACAGCATTACAACCAAGATGAAGGATTCAATGATTCAGAACTATTGTATTGAACTAGTAAGGTCAAAATTAATTCACACAGATATAGGGAAATAAACTAACTATATTGGGAGCAAAATCACAAGTAACCTTAGACAAAAATGAATGAACACTAACAATATACTGGACGGACTGACCTCATATGCAAAAAATGATGAATGACTGAGAGAGAAGGGGACAAACACAAACGAACAATCTGAACTAGTAATAACAACAAATTACTATGGGAATAATCACAACTTTGTACCAGAACTTATGGGCATTGACTACTTCGACTCACTCAACCAAACCAGAAGAAGAAAATTTCAGGGTAAATCAGACTAACAGACCAACCTATTCAATTGGCTTAAACAGCCTATAACATGTGCTAATCAATCAGAAAAACAAAAATGGACCAGAAAAAAGGTCCGATAGAGAAGAGAGAAATAAATTGAGAAGATGATGAAATACAATGAAACTTAAACAGATAAACAGCAACAAAAATAGAAAAGAAAAGATAAAAAAAGGAAAATACCTCAAACTCTATAGACCGAATTCCAATCAATATGCTTCTTCGAAATTGGTTTCCAGTTAGTATTATACGTCTATTCGTCAGAAATAGGCTTATAATACCAACTAGAAATCCATTCGATCCTGACAAGTTCGATACAGTATCGAACCGTTGGACCCTAGATCCGTCATTCGACGAGTTTTACTCAGATTCGAGCCAAGTTGGTTAGGGATTAGGGACGAGGAGGTCAAGGGGATTATTGGGTGTAATTTTGGGGAAGGTTTAGCTTTGGCGCCGCCACCAGGGAATTTTGTGGCGGGGCTAGGGTTCTTGGATTAAAATTGATATTTGATGGGTTCCAGGTCGATTCGTGGGAACTGAGGGTGGCACTGAGACATGGAGGTTGAGGCGAGGAGATGGTGTTAGTTTGGGGGTAATCGCACAAGCTAGGGTTTTTGGACTGATCTTCGATTGATTATTCGAAGGGGAACTGAGGGTGGCACTGAGACGTGGAGGTTGAGGCGAGGAGATGGTGTTAGTTTGGGGGTAATCGCACAAGCTAGGGTTTTTGGACTGATCTTCGATTGATTATTCGATGGGACTGGTTGGGATTCAAAGGAAACTGATAGTGGATTGGATATGAGGAGGTTATGGGGAAGAAATGGTGTAATTTTGGAGGTCTTTGGTGACTGACCGCCGCCGTGGGCGATTTTCGGCGGGCGGTCAACGGCGGAGTGAGGCGGAGGGAGACGAGCTCGTCTCTGATGTTTGGGAGACGAAGAGGGGGGTTTGGATTGGGAGAGGGTTTGGATTGGGAGGGGGGCTGGGTCGCATTTAGGAATATATACTAGATAGGAGATTGAATCCAAGCCGTTGGATCAACTCAGATCAACGGCTTGGATCGACTCGCTTATATAAAACGGGGTCGTTTGGTTTAGTAGGGGTACTGGGTCGATCTGGGAAAGATGGGTCGGGGCTGGTGAAATGATCTCGACCGTTGGATATGCGAGATCCAACGGCTCAGAAAGCACGTGACCGATACGACGTCGTTTGGACGTCGTATTGCCAGGTCAATTGGACCGGGTAACAAATATTGATCTGGGCCTGGTTTTCGTCAAATTAAAACGGCCCAGTTCCGATTTTTGTTCCTTTCCTTTTATCTTTTATTTTCTAATTGTTAAAACTACAATTTTTATGTTAAATTATAAACCAAATTACAAATGCTAATTTATTCCTAATAACAATCATCACACACAATTAAATACCAATAAAAATAAAAATCACACAATTTTGACATTAAAGGCTAAAATACAAAGTACATTATTTTTTGTGAATTTTATTTTGTAAAACAAACTTAATTACCCTTAATGGTAGAATTAAATCCTAAATACAAATGCGACATATTTTTTGTATTTTTTTATTAATTTAACAAATAAACTTGCACAGACAAATGCAAATAATAAAAGAGAAATAACACAAAATCCACAAAATCGCAAACAACAGAAAACTATTTTATTTTGAATTTTTGGGAGTAATTCTCATATAGGACAAAAATCACGTGCTTACAGCTGCCCCTCTTTGTCCGAAAATACGAAGAGTTTTCGTGCAAAGATAAAGTGAGCGAGCGATTTTTGCCCGTTTGAGTACTCCGTGTGAAGCATTTTTTGAAAGATTTTGACCAAACCTCTGCTTCAAAAGGTCTCCTACATATCCCTGGCTAAAAGGGAATCAGGTCAATGTAGTTCGGGAAGCTTTGGTAGCTGGGACTACCAGGAAACTGTGGTTTTACTGTTACTGTTGTTGCTGCTGCTACTGCTTACCTACCTCCTTATTACACCGTGCTAAACAAAAAATAAGAAGCTAGACTAAACTAGTCTATGAGTTACAAAATCTTATCTAGCTCTTAAACTTGCTCTTCTAGTGTTTCTGGTGGCCTTGTTTCCTCTGATGTTTCTATACTTTCTGACTCGACTTGTTGTCTTCCTTCTGATTTTCTGTAGTGGAATCTATGCTGGGGATATTTTGTTGTAACCCTCCGCTTTACTGACTTCTATCTTGAACTTGAATGTATTCCTCTGTTTTACAGGCGGGCTCCTGACGTCAAACTTGAAATGTATTCCTCTGTTCTACAGGTGGGCTCCTGACTTCAAACTTGAAATGTATTCCTCTGCTCTACAGGCGGGCTCCTGACTTCAATCTTAAAAGTTATTCCTCTGTTCTACAGGTGGGCTCCTGACTTCAAACTTGAAATGTATTCCTCCGTTCTACAGGCGCGCTCCTGACTTCAGCTTCAACTCGAAATGTATTCCTCTATTATACGAGCGGGCTCCCGACTTCGACTTCAACTTAAAATGTATTCCACTGTTATACGGGCAGGCTCCCAACTTCAACTTTAACTCGAAATGTATTCCTCTGTTATACGGGCAGGCTCCCGACTTCAACTTGAAATGTATTCCTCTGTTCTACAGGCGGGCTCCTGACTTCAAACTTGAAAGGTATTCCTCTGTTCTGCAGGCGGGCTCCTGACTTCAGCTTCAACTAGAAATTTATTCCTCTGTTATACGGGCGGGCTCCTGACTTCAACTTCAACTTAAAATGTATTCCTCTATTATACGGGCGGGCTCCCGACTTCAACTTGAACTCGAAATGTATTCCTCTGTTATATGGGCGGGCTCCCGACTTCAACTTAAAATGTATTCCTCTGTTCTACAAGCGGGCTCCTGACTTCAAACTTGAAAGGTATTCCTCTGTTCTACAGGCGGGCTCCTGACTTCAAACTTGAAATGTATTCCTCTATTCTACAGGCGGGCTCCTGACTTCAAACTTGAAATGTATTCCTCTATTCTACAGGCGGGCTCCTGACTTCAAACTTGAAATGTATTTCTCCTTTCTACAGGCGGGCTCCTGACTTCAAACTTGAAATGTATTCCTCTGTTATACGGGCAAGCTCCAGACTTCAAACTTGAAATGTATTCCTCTGTTCTACAGGCGGGCTCCTGACTTCATCAACAACTTAAAAATAACAACCTCCATTCTTCAGGCGGGCTCCTGACTTCAATTACGACTTAAAATATAACAGCCTCCATTCTCCAGGCGGGCTCCTAACTTCAACTGTAACTTCAAATATAACAACCTCCATTCTCCAGGCAGGCTCCTGACTTCATTAACAACTTAAACTGCATTCTATGGCCGTTGTTCCTTCTTGCCTCCTTCAAAACTACTCCCCTCAAAACTGGTGTTTCATTTCTCTGAAAATTGCTGGGGATAGCACTGGTGTTTCACAAAATATGTTATCTTCCACCTTCAAAGACTACTTTGCTCAAAGCTGGTGTTTTCCTTCCTCTGGAACTGCTTTTAAAACTCGTGTTTTCCTCAAAGAATTGCTTCTCTTAAAACTTGTGTTGCCTTCTTCCGAAAACTGCTGGGGATAACACTGCTAGGGAATTATCTTTCTTTTTTCCTCAAGTGGGTACCCGACTTCCAGAAAATTTTCAAAATGAAATAAAATTTTCTACCCCAGTTTGATAATCTTCCTTGTGGCATGCCTTTCCACCATCAATAACATTTTTGTCCTTGCTTCAAATCAAAGAAAATTTTGTTAGTTTAAAACGATGGTGAGTGGTCGTGCCACTCCTGCTGGGGAAGGTTTTTCCTTTTCCCTCTTTTCCATGCTCCGTGTTGTCCGACCACCTTGAAACTTGGTCAATAATCTGCCAGGGATGCTCCTGCTTCTTGGCGATTCTTTATTCACCAACTTCTCGACTGTTGTTTTCCACTATTACTCCATACTCTCCCGAAATCTTAGACCAATCCATCATTTGGTCTTACAACGACATCTTTCTCGTTCCATTACACTTATCAGAATTTGCTGGGGATGATGTTATTTGTTGGGGATGATATTCTTGCTGGGGATGATATTCTTCCTGGTCTTACAACGACATCTTTCTCGTTCCATTACACTTATCTTCGGTCTGTCCTATCCAAATTCCATTTTGCACCATATCGGAAACTGGTAGTAGGATCTGAAAAGCCTTCTTAAAAACAAACTACCATTAAAAAATCTTTAAACAAAAGAAAAGAAAAATGATGACTTCAAGAGATAGAAAAAGAAAAGACTTTTCGAACAACTGGGGGGAAGAAAAAAGGAAAAGAACTTATCTGAACGGTATAACCGACCCCAATGATCATGTCGTGCATTCTGGATTAACCAACCCAGTCTATTCATATCAATAAACCTCTCTGATGGCCTTACTTTGCATTTCAAAGGCCCTGTAACCCAACTCTTGTGCCGAATCCGCATCTTTGTTCTGCTTGATGCCTCGACGGATCTTTTCCGTCAATCTTATCTTGCTCCTTTTTAACTCCTTGTCACCTCATAGTGCCCTTCGAGGGGTTTTCACTAATAAGACTCTCTCATTTCTCTCAACTCCCATCGCCTTATGGTGCCTGTGAATGTTTTCACCGGTAAGACTCTCTCATTTTATTTCTCTCAACTTTCGTCGCCTTATGGTGCCTGTGAAGGTTTTCACCGGTAAGACTCTCTCATTTTATTTTTTTAGCTGGGGATTGGAGTGTTACCGATAAGACTCTCTCTGCTGGGAATTCTTTTGGCCATCAATTCTCTTCAGCTTATGATCCTCTTTCTGCTAGGGATCAGAGTGTTATTCCCGACTTTCATTCGCCTAACTTGGCACTTCTCGAATACTGATCGGGAGGTCTTTTTGGACATCAATATGGGTTTTGTGTGTGGCTAAAAGAAAGGGGTGTCAAGAGTTCAAAATAATTTTGATGGGCAAAACATTACAACTCTTGGAATCAAACTTCTTTCCTAAAATTATAAACACTAACTTCTGCCCCAGTTTTCTTGCTTGGGGATCTTTTTATTTTTGTTACACTATGACCGAGCCGTGAGGCGCCTACGTATCCTCTTTGAGGAATCAGGTCGAACGTAGTTCACACACGATTCCTTTGTTTTTCTTGTGACTTTTCTTTTGTTTTGTTGTTGTTGTTATTATTATTATTATTATTATTTTCTTTTTTTTCATTTCCATTAATGATTCCAAAAGAGGGATATGAAAGAATAAATAAAGCTCAAAGGGGGAAGCAAAGGTTAAAGTGTTTGGATAGTAGAAAGATTGCCTCCGTCATTTCATTCTCCGATACAATGCCAAGTATAAACAAACAAACAATAATTACAATCAAAGAAATAATACGTAATATCTTTTGACGGTGTTAGAATTGATAGCCATGTGTATACATCTTCCTTCAATATCTGTCAAACATAAAGTGCCATTGGACAACACTCTGGTCACAATAAACGGCCCTTGCCAATTCGGGGCGAACTTGCCCTTTGCTTCGGCCTGATGTGGAAGGATTCGTTTCAACACTTGTTGCCCCACTTCAAACTTCCTGGGACACACCTTCTTATTGTATGCTCTTGCCATCCTCTTTTGATACAATTGGCCTTGGCATACTGCTGCCAATCTCTTTTCATCAATTAAGCTCAACTCCTCCAAACAGGTTTTGACCCACTCGTCAACATCAATCTCAACCTCGGCAACAATTCGAAGAGACAAAATTTCAACTTCTGCCGGTATCACTGCTTCAGTTCCGTATACCAACAAATAAGGAGTCGCACCTACTGAAGTACGAACAGTAGTGCGATAACCCAACAACGCAAACGGTAACTTTTCATGCCATTGTCTGGACCCTTCTACCATTTTCCTTAATATCTTCTTTATGTTCTTATTGGCTTCCTCAACCGCTCCATTCGCTTTGAGACGATATGGGGTGGAATTACGGTGTGTAATCTTAAACTGTTGGCATACTTCTTTCATCAAACTGTTGTTAAGATTAGCACCATTGTCCGTGATGATTACCTTCAGGATCCCAAATCTACAGATGATATGGGAATGAACGAAATCCATCACTGCTTTCCTGGTTACCGACTTGAAAGTTTTAGCTTCAACCCACTTGGTGAAGTAGTCGATGGCCACCAGAATGAACCTATGACCATTGGAAGATGCTGGATCGATAGGTCCAATTACATCCATGCCCCATGCAACAAAGGGCCATGGTGCTGACATCGTGTGTAATTCGATCGGCGAAGAATGAATCAAATCTCCGTGTATCTGACACTGATGAAATTTACGCACGAAACTGATACAATCTCGCTCCATGGTGAGCCAATAATACCCTGCTCGAAGAATTTTCTTTGCCAATACATATCCACTCATATGTGGCCCACAAACTCCAGAATGCACCTCTGTCATAACTGTCGTGGCTTGGCTAGCATCTATGCATCTTAGCAATCCCAAACCCGGTGTTCTTTTGTACAACACTCCTCCACCGAGGAAAAATCCACTTGCTAACCGTCGAAGGGCTCTCTTTTGATCTCATGTGGCCTGTGCCGGATATATCCCCATCCTGAGGTACTCCTTGACATCGTAGAACCATGGTTCGCCATCCAGTTCTTCCTTTATCATGCTACAATAAGCATGTTGGTCACGAACCTGAATATGCAACGGATCAACATGGATTTTATCCGGATGGTGCAACATTGATGCTAATGTGACCAAAGCATCGGCAACCTCATTATGAACCCTTGGGATGTGCCTAAACTCTACTGATCGAAACCGTTGACACAGATCGCGCAAACATTGTCGATATGGTATGAGCTTCAAATCCCGTGTCTCCCATTCACCTTGAATCTGATGTACCAGGAGGTCCGGGTCTCCCAAAACCAAAACATCCTGGACATCCATGTCCGCAGCTAATCGTAAGCCCAAAATGCATGCCTCATACTCAGCCATGTTGTTGGTACAATAGAACCGTAGCTGAGCCGTAACAGGATAATGATGCCCTGTTTCGGAAATAAGTATCGCTCCTATTCCAACTCCCTTTGCATTTGCAGCTCCATCAAAGAAAAGCTTCCATCCTGGTTCTTCAGTCAACTCCAGCTCGTCGACATGCATCACTTCTTCATCAGGAAAATACATCGTCAATAGCTCATATTCTTCATCGACCGGATTCTCGGCCAAATGATCCGCCAAAGTCTGTGCTTTCATCGCAGTCCAAGTCACGTAAACAATGTCGAACCCTGTAAGCAAAATTTGCCACTTTGCAAGCCTCCCTGTGGGCATAGGCTTTTGGAAAATATACTTCAATGGGTCCAGACGAGATATGAGGTAAGTAGTATAAGATGACAAATAATGCTTTAACTTCTGTGCCACCCAAGTTAGGGCGCAATATGTCTTCTCAAGTTGAGTGTACTTAACCTCATAAACTGTAAACTTCTTGTTGGGATAATAGATTGCCTGCTCCTTCCTTCCTGTGATATCGTGTTGCCCCAGTACACAACCAAATGAATTCTCCAGGACCGTTAGATAGAGAATCAACGGTCTTCCTGCCTCGGGTGGAACTAACACAGGTGGATTCGATAAATACTCTTTTATCTGGTCAAATGCCTCCTGACACTCTTCCGTCCATTCTATTGCAACATCTTTCTTCAGTAACCGAAAAATGGGTTCACAAGTCGCAATGAGTTGAGCGATAAACCTGCTGATATAATTCAACCTTCCCAACAAACTCATCACTTCGGTTTTGTTCTTCGGAGGTGGCAATTCCTGAATGGATTTGGTCTTTGACGGGTCCAACTCAATGCCTCGCCGACTGACTGTGAATTCCAACATCTTTCCGGATGGAACACCAAATGCACATTTGGCAGGTTTGATCTCAATATCGTACTTCTGAAGTCTTTGGAAAAACATCCTTAGGTCTCTTACGTGATCTGCCTGATGCTTGGATTTTATAATCACATCATCCACGTATACCTCAATCTCTTTGTGTATCATATCATGAAACACAGTAGTCATTGCCCTCATGTACGTTGCTATGGCGTTCTTCAGGCCGAATGGCATTACCCTATAGCAATAAGTTCCCCACGACATGATGAAAACCGTCTTCTCTGCATCTTCCTCATCCATCAGAATCTGATGATACCCAGCATAACAATCCATAAGACCCGATCTCACGTTTGGCATAATTATCGATCAAGATATAGATGTTGGGTAACGGGAAGTTATCCTTTGGGCTTGCTATGTTCAGATTGCGATAATCAACACATACCTTGATTTTTCCATCTTTCTTCGGCACTGGCACCATATTAGCCAACCAACTATGATATCGAGTTACCCGAATAACCTTTGCATTTAGTTGTTTAGTTACTTCTTTATTAATCTTCACACTTATGTCGGTTTTGAACTTCCTCAATTTCTGCTTGACGGGAGGGCATGCCGGTCAGTGGGCAATTTGTGAACCACTAAGTCGGTGCTCAAACCCGGCATGTCGTCATATGACCATGCAAAAATATCTTTGAACTCAATAAGTGCTTTGATTAATTCTTTCCTGATGTTTGGTTCAATGTGGACTCTTATTTTAGTTTCCCGAATGTCATCCGCATCCCCCAGATTGATGGCTTCCGTGTCATTTAAGTTGGGCATGGGTTTCTCTTTAAATTGGCTTAATTCTCTGTTAATTTCTTCGAAGGCTTCATCCTCATCGTATTCCGACTCTTCATCATATTCTACCTCTTGCACTGTTAGTTTGGAATCAGATTGAATTTTTAGACTAGATTGAAGATCCGTCGTGCATGCCATGTCATTAAGACCAGTATAAAGAGAACTGTTCAGAAAAGGAAAGAAGAAAACAAAATTAAAATAAAATAAAGAGTAAAGAAGAAACTTTCATTGATTGAAGTACGGGATAACAAGGTTTCACACTTTGACGAGTACAAAATAAAAGAAAACTGGATTACAACCCTGGAATAATCCAGCTAAACATGAAGGAAAATCAAAGCCTACTACCAAGACTCCCTCCGCATGGGAAGGGGAGTGGCCATCCAATTGTTGATCTTGGACTTAGGCCCTACAAACTGCACATCCGCCCTGCTGGATCCTTCCCCAGCTTCTACCATGTTGACTTCGGCAAATAATCTTTCAAAACTTTCATCCAAATCTCCATTTACACCAATCAGTGACCCTGTAACCTTGGACAGCAATTGCTTTTTAATGCTCGACCACACAAAAGATTGGGACAAGCATGGGATTGGCTTGGCAAGGACCCATGCCCTCTTCTTCATCTTGCGGGATCGTCACACATCCGCCGATGTAGGCTTGAACCCCAGCCCAAAGGTATCCAGATTCTTGGGCGGAGAAACCAGTTGAACAATACCCTGAAGATCAGCCCCCAAACCTTTGCATGGCACAAACCCATTATTTAGCATCTCCGAGGCTACTATGACAGTTGCAGCTGCTATTCTGGGAAGTGGGATGTTTTCACCCTCAGGAACTTTGTCCACTGAAATCGTATTGAAAACCTGGTAAACCCATGGCCCCTTGTCGTCATCAGTCTCTATGAGGGGCATGATAGCATTATTTATGGCGCTTGTATTGTCTTCCCCATGCACTACGATCTCTTGTCTATCCCACTTGAACTTGACCATCTGATATAGTGTAGAAGTCACCACTTTGGCAGCATGAATCCACGGTCACCCCAACAGAAGATTATACGACACTGCGACGTCTAACACTTGAAACTCCATGGTGAACTCGACTGGGCCAATTGTCAATTCAAGTATGATGTCACCCACTGTGTCTGTACCACCGCCATCAAACCCTCGAACGCAGATGCTGTTCTTGTGAATTCTGTCATTATCAACCTTCAGTTTGTCCAAGGTGGACAAAGGACAAATATTGGCACTAGACCCATTATCAATCAGTACTCGAGGGACTACCGAGTCTTCACACTTCACCGTCAAATAGAAAGCTCTATTATGTTCTGTCCCCTCCACGGGCAATTCATCGTCGGAAATGGTCACCCGGTTCATCTCGAAAATCTTGTTTGCTATTTTCTCCAAATGGTTCACAGAGATCTTATCCGGCACATGGACTTCGTTCAAAATTTTCATCAATGCACGGCGGTGCTCGTCTAAATGGATCAATAATGATAGCAATGAGATCTGTGTCGGGGTCTTCCTCAGCTGCTCCACAATGGAGTAATCCTGTGCTTTCATCTTTTTTAAGAACTCTTCTGCCTCTTCCTCAGTAACTGGCTTCTTTGTTGCTACTGGATTGGTCCGTCTTAACTCTGCGGGAGCAAAACACCTTCCCGAACGAGTTAGACCTTGGGTTTCACACACTTCTTCCATAACTTCTTTCCCCTTATACATCACTGTCACTTGATTGTAACTCCATAGCACGGCCTTCTCATTGATTATTGGCAACTGCAAGACTGGCTTCATAACAACCGGTTCTGTGTGAGCCCCTTTCGCGACTAACACAAGTGTGCTTGATACCCCCTGTATCACTACCTTGACCGGCTCAGGTTTCTCTGCAGCAACGGACGACCCTCTCCCCATCAGCACAGCTGGCTTGTTGTCTACACATTCCAACTGTGTTACTGCCTTCCAATTGGTTGGTTTTTCTTTTGAACTGTTTTCACTGGCATCATTACTGTTTGCGAGGGCTTCTTAAACTCCCCTCCCTTGTGCACTAGTTCGATCATGTGGGTCTCATGGTGCGCTGGCAACGGATTCTGATTGATGTTTGGTTCTTCTGGAGCCTGAACCTCGATCATGTTTGTATCAATAAGTCTTGCACGGCAGTCTTCAACTTCCAGCATTTCTCAGTATCATGTCCGGGGGCCCCAGAACAATATTCACAACTTACTAAATGGTCCAGATTTCTGGGAAGGGAATTTGGCAATTTGGGCTCAATAGGATTCAACAGGCCTAACTGGCTCAATTTGTGGAAAAAACAGTATAGGTTTCTCCCAGCGGAGTAAATGTTCTCTGCTTCTGCATCCTCTCATTCCTGAAAGCTTTATTCCTACGGAAACCTAACCCTGGAGGATTTCTATAGGCCCTTGGGAGTGGATACGTGTTTTGTGGGGGTGGGTATGTATTTTGGGGAGGTGGGTATGTATTTTGGGGAGACGGCGCACGCCATTGCTAGTGAATCAGAGGTTGGGTATATGTTTGGGTGTGATGGACGAAAAAACGTGGCTCTGGTGGTGGGTAGTAGGGTTGTGCAGGGTTATATGGGGTGTATGGATGATTCGGGTGGTGGGGTCTGGGCTGGTAGTAGGGTGAAGGACCTCTAGACCTGGACCAAGTACCTGCTTCGACTGTTGCGACTTCTTCTCTCTTCTTTTTCCCGAGCACACCTCCCGTGCCGCTCTGGATAGCCTGAGTGGTGGCCTTGATCGCCGAATAACTCATTATCTTGTTGGACTCGAGTCCTTATTCAATGATGCCCCATCTTTATGACCTCATTGAAAGATTTACCAACCGATGTCACCAGGTGACCAAAATAAGTTGGCTCCAAAGTCTACAAAAAGTAATCCACCATTTCACCTTCCCTCATTGGAGGATCGACCCTTGCAGCCTGCTCCCTCCAGCGGAACCCAAACTCTCTAAAGCTCTCTCCAGGCTTTTCTCGATTTTTAACAATGTGAGACGGTCGGGGACGATCTCAAGATTATATTGGAAGTGACCAGCAAATGCTTGCGCCAGGTCATCCCATGCGTACCACCTGCTAGGATCTTGCCTCGTATACCATTCTAGTGCGGACCCGCCCAAGCTTTGGCCAAAGTATGCTATCAATAGCTCATCTTTCCCACCGGCCCCTCTCATCTTACTGCAAAAACCACGCAGTTGCGCCACCGGGTCACCATGCCCCTCATATAGATCAGACTTTGGCATTTTGAACCCCGTTGGCAGATGAACATCGGGGAAAGGATAGGCCACATTGACTTGGCCGCCCAACCCATGCATATTCCTAAAAGACTGCTCCAGGCTCTTTACTTTGCGAAGCACTTCATCCTGCTCCGGACTCTTAGATGGCTTCTCAGTTTCTGCCGGTAACTCAAAGTGAGGGGTGTAAGTATATGGCTCGGGTGCTTTGAAGGTGGGTTCAGGAGGATAGTATTGGTTGTCGTGAGCCTGAAACACCGGCTCACTGGATGATCTTTGCAATGTGGCGGGTGGAGGTGCCACGAAAACAGGAGTAGTTGGTGGAGTAAGGTCGTGTTTGGGTGGTGGATCTTGGGGATTGTAAGGAGTTTTCCCCTGATAGTATTGGTGAATTAGGAAACTCGTTGATGGACCAGTGGGCGGGTACTTCGGAGTTTGTGCCGGTGGGAGAGTAGGGGTAGCGGGAGGGACTGGTACTTGTTGCCCCCTAGCCCATGCTAGGTGCATTTCTGCTATCCCTTGTCTCAACCTGTCTACTTCCTCCTTCGTTGTTTGTATCTCTGTTTTTTCCTCTTCAACACTTTTGTCCGAACCAGACATGCTTTTCGGTATAGGTCCTTTAGATCTTGTTTGATAATGGTAATTTGCCAGTACGTTCTAACAAGCTAACTATTTGAAATCTCTAGAAAACAACAAACTTGTTAGTTTTTAGAGTTTAACAGATATTTTATTGCACGTTGGGATGCAAATGCACCTAGGCAGCTTAACCATTCCTATCATGTCTTTGCTTCTATCGCATGCGTCATTCCGGCTTCTTAAATATGTGCCCTCTTTTGAGTGCTTCCCAAACTTTCCTTTATTTCCTTTATTTCTTTCTATATTTTTCTATTATTTAACCTTCTCTTTTTTCTTTTTTCTTTTTTTTCTCTTTTTTTTTAATGGTGGTCGAATCTTATGTGGATTGCCTACGTATCATGTCCCCGCATGAATCAGACCGTGCGTAGTTCTGACTACAAGTGCGAAAAATAAAGACACCATTTTTGGATTTTGCAATTTTCATTAACAAAACATTCTATTACAAGGCAAAACATTTTGAAAGGAAACTGACAGACTTGATACAGACTACGGACTTTATGCGAAAAGGGAAATGCAAACTCCAAACGGACTACAGACTCTGAAGATAAGGAAAATACATACTCAAACTATGAATGCCTTAGAGTTTTGAATTTTGGTGCCAGCGGGGCGTCGTTCGGTTTCGCCGCGGGCTTTGGTGCAAGGCCTCTCTGCAGGTCTTTCAAATCTTCCATGATCTGGTGGACATATCTCATTATTGAAGCAAAGAAGGTAGTACGGGACATATCCTCACAAGCTAGGCACTTCATGGTGATGTAGTGCCCGATATCGTCAATTCTTTCCCGGATTCAGTCTTTTTCCACAAGCAACTGCTCCATTCGTTGATTCCGCATCCCTAGTATCTGAGCGTTGTGAAAGAGTTGATCCTGAAACTCATGCATCTGTTTCTCCATTCGTGCCATCAAGTCATAACAGTGTGTCCTATCAGCTCTGGAGTCTCTGGCTTGTCTGAAGACCCGTTCTTTGAGGGTAGATATTGTTTCTCTCAACATAGTAATATTCCCCTCGTAGTCCCTCTTCATCTGCCACATATGATGTGCCCGCTCTTGTGTACCTCTTGCCCATCTGGCTTGAATCCTTGCCAGTCTGGCTTCAAACCTTTCCCGACCCTTCTGGTATTCAGTGATTTGATTTTTCAGCCCATTTATCAACATGTCGTCAGACCGAATTCTTTGTTGGCTGTCAGCATCCCTTCTTATCTGTCGGATTTGGGCCTTCATGGCCTCATTTTCCTGGGCCAACTTCTTTTTATCCCCTTCGTCGGCGGCGGCCTGCAGACTTCTTTCAAATCGGAGATCCTGAACCTGTTTTTCCAATGCCCTTATGCAGGCCATGTGTTCGCGTTCTTTATCCAACCAAAGACGCGGTTCTTGTGATACCTCAACGAACTCCTGAATGTGCGGCCTTTTGGTTGGCCGTTCTGGTGCGTCTCTAACAATGTTCTTCCTTCTGTACCAGGCGAGATAGGCTGGTGAGACTTCGCCTCTGGATAAAACACGCACCCGAGTGTTTGCCGTCAAATACTGACATTCACTCCATATGTAACGAACGGCTTCTTCATGAAATTGGTCGTCGGCGCTAACCTCGACTGCATAGACACTGAGATCTTTGTCTGGATATACCACTTGACACCTTCCTAATTGTCTCATCACCCGATAGGGCGCGTAAGGCTGAATACCTCGAAGTCCCATTAAGAGGAAGTAAGGACCAGTGGCGGGCATATGCACTATTTCTTCGACAGGAAGCCAACCCAACGTCCAATCTATTTGTACCGCAGTGATGGCAAGGAGATAGGATACCCAATCTTCAAACCCTTCCGGCAATCTGAGCCCTAAAACCCTCATGTTATATTCTTCAATGCAGCCCTTATCTATAGATCTATAGCTCATGTACTGAGGATGATGATACAAGTGCTCGATCATCTACATGTGCAATAACAAATTGCACCCCTCGAAGAAATCTGCCCCGGCTTTACAAGCTGTGAGAGCTCGATATATCTCAGATACTATAATAGGGGAAAACGTGCTTTTGTTGTTGGTGATCAGGACCTTGATGACTCCAGCCACCTTTAGATCAATGTTTCTATCTTTCCGGGGAAACACCACAATGCCTAAGAACGCTACCATGAAGGCGAAGCGCCTATGTTCATCCCATTTTGTCCGATTCCCTCTGCTACTAAACCCGCTTTCTGGATCGTCGAACCCTCCTATATGCCCATACCTCCGGTATATGAAATGTAGGGTAGAAAAGCCCCTATCCAATTCAGTGTATGGGACTCCCTTGCTTATTTTCAGTAGATCCATAAACTTGTGAGAATTAACGACCCTTGGAGCAATCAGATACTTGTGCCTTAGTCACTCGGTAATGTCCATATAACCTGCTACCTCTTCTAAGGTTGGGGTGAGTTCAAAATCCGAGAAGTGAAATACAATTATGGGACGGGTCCCAAAACGTAATCAAAGCCTTTATGATATCACATCTGGGTCTGATGTTAAAAAAACTGGTGAGACCTCCCAGATGTAGTTTGATCTAATCTCGCTCCGACTGTTCCAAATCCTCCCACCACAAGCGCAACTCGAAAGGGATCTTGCTCCTAACTGTTACTGGAAAATTTGGACCCGTGCTCATTCTGCATGTTTGTTTATGGTGATTAGGTAGAATTAGGACTCATTTTGACTCAAAGAAGGAAAAGAATAAATTAAAATTGACACACACATTTTTTATTTTTTTTTATTTTTTTTAAACAAAACTCCTGATCTTGTAAATACGGCCTTTCAACAGTACGAAGAAGACTTGAAGGCTGTGTTTGTTAAACGGCCAAAATCTTGAAAATGACAAAAAGTGATTGTTCTCGCAAAAGCAGCCTTCCGGCGTCCTTTTGGCTATTTTTTACAAGAATGGCCTTACCTTAATTTATGTGTGATGAAAAATTAAAACTTTGATATTTTTTGGCTATTTTTACAAAAAGGGGAGGTTGGACCCGATGAGGGTTGCCTATGTATCTCACATCCGGTGAGAATCAAACATGCGTAGTTCGGGCAAAGAAAATAACTAATTTTGAAAACAAGATTCTTTTCTTTTGTTTTTTTTTCAAATAAATCAAACTAACAAAAAAACAATTCCCCTTTTTCTTCATTTTCTCAAAATTTCGGCAGAGTTTCAACGCTATTTAGACATATGGTTTTTCTAAAAATAGATAATTATCTCTTTACATTGCTATTATTATATTTTTCATTTTCTTTTTTTTTTCAAATTTTTCCAATATTTAAAACCGGTCAGCATGCAAGTCTGAAGCAAATAAAATGCACAAGCAGTAGGTAGGATGCATCAGGATGGTCCTTTTCATTTCAGGTACACCTGTCCTAGACAGACCCAATCCCTATGTTGAGTCTCCAAAGTCAAAATGCACATCATGCAAACAAATGTTCCTACTAGGGATCTGGCATGAGGTTTTGTTATACTAGGTTTAAAACCTGGGTTTATTGTTCTAGACCTGGCTTACCCGAGCGGACAACTCGAGCCGAGGATGGGAGCTGTGTACCGGTAACCAAAAGGCCATCCGATTTTGCAACTCCTCCGAATCCTCGTTCTATTTTGGGATATGACACTAAAAGAAAGGAGTAATGGCCAGCGTGCACTCCTCAGGAGAGAGAAGAGAAGGGTTTTGGCACAGTTTATATACAATTCAAATAATATCAAAGCGGTAAAGCATTTTTTGAACATTAAGCCCAATCATGTAATAGAATCAGATAAAGCCAAAAATAACAATTATTCTAAGCTCGAATTCTTAAACCCTGAACCAGAAGTTCGGGGAAATTGTGTCCCCAGCAGAGTCGCCAGAGCTGTCACACCTCTTTTTTCCTGCTACACCCCGTGAAGGGATATAATATTAGGGAGTTATTTCCAATTAAAGGACAATCGAAACGGAATTCGTTTATTAAGAGATTCAGAGTCGTCACTTGGGAGTTTTATGGTGTCCCAAATCACCGGTTGAATCCCGAATCTAGGAAAAGAATGACTCTGTATAACAGTCCGCGAACCAGAAATCCAGATAAGGAATTTGTTAACCCGGGAGAAGGTGTTAGGAATTCTCAAGTTCTATGGTTCTAGCACGGTCGCTCAACTGCTATATTTGGCTAAATTATCTTATTTTAATACATGTTCAAACCTATGTGCATTTTTTACCTCTTAAACCGCTTTTAATTGAATTTTAACGAGAATTACAATATCGTGAAAACACATCTCGAACCACGTCACATCAATGCACCCGTGGTTATCGACACAATTCGACTTTGTTGAGATTTGGATTTGGGTCACATAAATGTGCACACGAATTTAAGAAGGTAAAATCATTAAACACGTGCCTAAAGAGACTAACGCTTCATTATTCTTTTGGGGAAGGCCGTGAAAATTTGCTAGACGGCTTGTCCCGAATTCTAAATAATTATTATAACCATTAATTGAGGGCCCCGCAGTTTGTGCATTTTATTTGGCGAGGCTCGTGTCATATTTTTTATTTAAAGGTCCATCCTAAAGTAAACTATGATATTCTATATTATTGGTCTCTAAAAGAAAACCTAATTAATTAACATGCATAAAAAGGCCCTAACTTATTAGTTATTAGATAGAAACAAATGCTAAAGGAAAATTGCACTCGAGCTGTACACAAGGAGATTGTTTCGTTCCTTATTCTATTAGTGAATATTACTAAAGTTGAGATTACAAATAGAACATGAGATTGAAAACAGTATTATCAAAACAAACTAACTATTTTCCAACTAATTTAACTAACATCATTAGATGAATTGAACTATTGGAAATTACTGCATGAAACTCAGAACCATCCGGAATTCAGTTTTACAATTACTAAAAACTAACTTTAATCACTAATGCTCACTCGAAAGTTTGTTAAACTTAGTCAACACTTGGAAAGTCTATTATCATTAATATTCAAAGGAATGTTAACACGTCTTGTTCGAACCCAACTCATGCCTACTGGTAAAATGTGAGAACGAACTGATAAACTAGTGACTAATCAACTCAAATCCTAATACCACTTTAGTTACTAATTACGGGCTAAGTTACTTCTATTGATACGTAGTTTCTGATTTAAAACAGAAAACTGGACTGTTCAAATTAGCACTGAAACCCGAACTTGTTTTTACCATTACTGAAATTTGGACCTACATCACACTATACTATACTGTACTAATAACGCATTAAACCAAATTAAAATCACTAACTGGAGAATTCACATACTCATAGGAGCAAACTGAGCTAACTGAACGGTCTATAAAAGTCCATTACAAGTTTAAACAATAGAAACAATACTAGTTAAACAGTCTAAGTTTAAACAGTTCTTATGCTCTGAAATTAAATAACTATCCAGTTCTAAACTAATTTCATCCACAAGTATTAGACTTGAAACACCCCTTCATTTCATTTTCAATTGAAGATTACATCAGTCATGAGGTCAAATGTGTGTACCTGGATATTAGAAACACAACAGGAAGAAAGAGTAAGATCAGCAGCAGCAGTAACACACAGCAGTAACACCAGCAACAGACCAGACCCAGGAATAATATGAAACCAGTAGAAAACCAACAGCTCAACTACCAAATCACTTGACTACAGCCTAGAACTTAAAATAGACCAAAAGACCGATCCAGTAAATCCCGAAAGAAACCCCAAAATAGCTTAGTTTCAACCAAATACCAATCGAAATGTAGTACCAACAACCAAAAGAAGAACTCAGAAATATAACTTGATAGTTAAAGCTGAAGTTCTCTTTAGTTTTCAATGAAACAGTATTCGTTGAACTAACTGACTGCTTAAACTCTCTCAAAAATGCTCTCTTTAATAACTTTTAAAATGATCTCCTTAAAACTCTCTAAGAAACTGATTTTCAGGATTTAAAAACCAGCCCCCAAACTCTGGCCAGAATGTTCCTATTTATATGCTCATTCCAGCCCTCCTCTACAGCTCTTGGGACACTAAAACTATTGCCCACACCATTCTTTCCCATGATATTCCCTTTGATCCCCACTACCAAGTGTCTAATTCATTTTTAATTCACTTGAGTATCAGTGACTTGTTTTTAGTTACTTTCCTTAAACCCTTACCCATACCAATATTCCTTGTTCCCCACTAACTATTAAACAATACATTAGTTTAATGTTATATTAGTACTTAGTGGACAAAACACTCAAATTAAACAATTCTTCAAGTTTTCAATTCCCAGATTACCCCTGAATCTACTGAGATTACTGTCCTACCCAATCCCCCTTTCAAACTGTACCCTATCAGCTATAACCAATTCCCCTATCAACTGAATGACTAAAGCTGAATTCATAGCATTAGGGCAAGTCAACATGGTCAGATTCACATCAAAACAAACTTAACAGAACAAACAAGTAGATTCAAATCACTAAACTCAATCATCAATTGAACTTCAAATTAAATCCAACAGCATTACAACCAAGATGAAGGATTCAATGATTCAGAACTATTGTATCATACTAGTAAGGTCAAAATTGATTCACACAGATATAGGGAAATAAACTAACTATATTAGGAACAAAATCACAATTAACTTAGACAAAAATGAATGAACACTAACAATATACTGGACGGACTGACCTCATATGCAAAAAATGATGAATGACAGAGAGAGAAGGGGACAAACGCAAACGAACAATCTGAACTACTAATAACAACAAATTACTATGGGAATAATCACAACTTAGTACCAGAACTTATGGGCATTGACTACTTCGACTCACTCAACCAAAGCAGAAGAAGAAAATTTCAAGGTAAATCAGACTAACAGACCAACCTATTCAAATGACTTAAACAGCCTATAACATGTGCTAATCAATCAGAAAAACAAAAATGGACTAGAAAAAAGATCCGATTGAGAAGAGAGAAATAAATTGAGAAGATGATGAAATACAATGAAGCTTAAACAGATAAAGAAAAACAAAAATAGAAAAGAAAAGAAAAAAAAAGTAAAATACCTAAAACTCTATAGACCGAATTCTAATCAATATGCTTCTTCGAAATTGGTTTCCAGTTAGTATTATACGTCTATTTTGTTAGAAATAGGCTTATAATACTAACTAGAAACCCATTCTATCCTGACAACTTCGAGATAGTATCGAACCGTTGGACACTAGATCTACCATTCGATGAGTTTTACTCGGATTCGAGCCAAGTTGGTTAGGGATTAGGGACGAGGAGGTCAAGGGGATTATTGGGTGTAATTTTGGGGGGGGGGGG
>MU693647.1:33613-51408 GCA_026770625.1 Nicotiana glauca
TTTGTGGAGGGGCTAGGATTCTTGGCTTAAAATTGATATTCGACGGGTTCCAGGTCGATTCGAGGGGAACTGAGGGTGGCACGGAGACGGGGAGGTTGAGGCGAGGAGATGGTGTTAGTTTGGGGGTAATCGGACAAGCTAGGGTTTTTGCACTGATCTTCGATTGATTATTTGAAGGGATTGGTTGGGATTCGAAGGAAACTGATAGTGTATTGGAGATGAGGAGGTTATGGGGAAGAAGTGGTGTAATTTTGGAGGTCTTTGGTGACTGACCGCCGCCGTGGGCGATTTCTGGCGGGCGGTCAGCGGCGGAGTAAGGCGGAGGGAGACGAGCTCGTCTCTGAGGTTTGGGAGACGAAGAGGGGGGTTTGGATTGGGGGGAGGGGGGCTGGGTAGCATTTAGGAATATATACTAGAAGGAGATTGAATCCAAGCCGTTTGATCAACTCAGATCAACGGCTTGGATCGACTCGCTTATATAAAACGGGGTCGTTTGGTTTAGTAGGGGTATTGGGTCAGTCTGGGAAAGACGGATCGGGGCTGGGGAGATGATCTCGACCGTTGGATATGCGAGATCCAACAGCTCAGAAAGGACGTGACCGATACGACGTCGTTTGGACATCGTATTGCCAGGTCAATTGGACTGGGTAATAAACGTTGATTTGGTCCTGGTTTTGGTCAAATTAAAACGGCCCAGTTCCGATCCTTTCCTTTTATCTTTTATTTTCTAATTGTTAAAACTACAATTCTAAGTTAAATTATAAACCAAATTACAAATGCTAATTTATTCCTAGTAACGATCATCACACACAATTAAATACCAATAAAAATAAAATCACACAATTTTGACATTAAAGGCTAAAATGCAAAGTACATTATATTTTGTGATTTTCATTTTGTAAAACAAACTTAATTACCCTTAATGGTTGAATTAAATCCTAAATGCAAATGCGATATATTATTGTATTTTTTATTAATTTAAAAATAAACATGCATAGACAAATGCAAATAATAAAAGAGAAATGACACAAAATCCACAAAATCGCAAACAACAGAAAACTATTTTATTTTGAATTTTTGGGAGTAATTCTCATATAGGGCAAAAATCACGTGCTTACATCAATTACCTTACGACAAATTCATCGCACAATACTACAAGGTGCAACAGCGTTGCAATTTAATACTGCGAAGCATAACATCATCGTAATATAATATTGCGAGACGTAATATCGACGTAATATTGCGGGGCGTAAAAGTTAGGTGTGATAATCAACGGGTATTCAATATTTATGGAAAAAAGTGATTAAAAGTCACTAACCTCTTCAATCTAGGTGGGAATCTCTCAAAAAATCGCCCTTGTTCAAACTACAGAATCCCAAAAATGAGAAAAATAACTAAATCCTTCGAGTTAAATCACTTCCTAGTGATCTCGTTTCCGCAGCCCGTAGAGTCGCACTTGCGATGCTGCACCTGTGGATCCAACTATCGCATGTGCGAAATTTCATTAATTCCCCGACCTAGTGCACCTGAGATCAAAGCTCCACATCTGCAGGAATGCTTCTATGGCCTCTTGCCCGCTCCTGAGCATCCGCACATGCGGATCAACCATTGCATCTGTGTCCAAACCCAGACCATTGTCGCTATGCATTAGCAGACTCCTCATCACAGAAGGGCATGCGCTTCTGTGAAAATGCACCCACATCTGCATTCTTTCCAGTCTTCACACCTCTTCGAATCAGATAATTCCACGCAGATGCAAATGCACCAGATGCCTGAAACTTCAGCCAACTATCCAAGACCACAACTAATTTGAATTCCATCTGAAACGCATATGGGGCCCCGGGACCCCATCCAAATATACCAACAAGTCATAAAATACAATACAAACTTGCTCGAAGCCTCAATTCACATCAAACAATTCCAAAACCACAAGTAGCACATCAATTCAAGCCTAATGAATAAATGAACATCCAACTTCTAAAATAATGCTGAATTATAGAAAAACCAACTCCGATAGACCTCAAACTTTCCAAACAAGTAATAAATCAAACAACGGACCTATTCAAACATTCGGAACCAAAATCCAAACCCCATACCCACCAGGTCAACTCTCGGTCAAACCTCTAAACCTTTTAAACTTCCGACTTTCCAATTTTCCCCAAAATGTGTACGAAATCAACCTACGGATCTCCAAATCTAAATATGGGCATACGCCTAAGTCTTGAATCATCATAAGAATCTAACGAAACCATCAAAACTCCATTCTAGAGTCGTTTACTCAAAAGTTAAACTCCCCTGAACCAAACCAACCACCCCGACAAGTCACTTAACTACAAATGAATATATAATAAGCAATAAATAGGGTAACGAGAATATAATATATAAAATAACCGGATGGGTCGTCGCGATATGGAATGGCAATCCTGGCAGAAGAACCATTTGGAGTAACATGAAGGTCTTTCTAAGGCTTGAAATAAGGCGACAATTTTTTGTAGCCACATTTTTATTCAATCAATTTCAATTACCCTTTTAAACCACATCGTCTGCCAATCCTCCTCATTAAATGAATCAATGAAAATATGATAATTTTCATAAACTCTGATTCTAGTAGATCCTTTAAGAGTGATGGGCTCTTTAAACCTTGAGCTAATTGTATTAATTTAGGTGTGGGCTTTAAGAAATCAACATATGATAGTTTCAAGCATTTGCAGGAAACCTTCGACATGTTGAGAAAATACAACATGAAGCTGAACCTAGAGAAGTGTGCCTTCGGAGCCGCCTAGGGCAAGTTTCTCGGTTTCATGGTGTCTAACTGGGGAATAGAGATCATCCTGAACAAGATAAAAGTGATAGAATAAATCACCGTAATTGAAAACAACAAGGTAGTACAAAGACTGACCGGGCGGCTATGGGCTGGTTTATGTCGACATCATCATACAAAGCCACCGATTTTTCTCATTACTGAAGAATAAGAAGAATGACTTCTCTCATACCTTGTAATGTCAACAAGCTTTAGAAGAACTCAAACGATACCTATCAAACCGTCCTTTGTTTCACACCCCGAAGGCGAACGAGCAGTTACACCTCTACTTGATAGTCTCCGAGGTAGCAGTAAGTGGTGTCCTGCTCTGGAAAGTAGAAGGTACACAGTTTCCTATCTATTATGTTAGTATAACCCTAGGCAATGCTGAAACAAGGCATCCGCGCCTAGAGAATTTAACGATCGCCTTAATAAGCGCATCTAGGAAACATAAAATGTACTTTCAATATCACCCCATATATGTCATGATCTCGTATCCTCTAAGAAATGTTATGCATAAACCCGATCCCTCAGATCAACTGGCCAAATGGGTCGTAGAGGTTAGTGGGTACGATATTGAGTACAAACCCCGAAATTCTATAAAGTCTCAAATTTTAGCAGACTTTGTGGCTGAATTTACACTGTCCTTGATCCTCGAGGTCGAGAAAGAATTATTTCCCGCCTCGAGGACTAGCTTAAGGATTTTGACCCTAGTCATAGATGGTTCTTCTAACATGAAAGGGTCTGGATTGAGAATCGTATCAAAACTACCTACGAGTAACGTAATAAGGTAATTAGAACTGTGAAATTCAATAACAACGAAGCTAAATATGAGGCTATGATTGCATGTCTAGAACTGGATAAGATCTTGGGAGATAAGGCAATCGAAGCCAAGTACGACTCCCACCTCGTTGTTTACCAAGTAAATTGGATATCTGAAGTAAAAAGGGACCAAATACGGAGATACTTGGATAAGTTTCAAGTGATTTACATCAGTTCAAGGAATGGACACTACAACATGTACCCCGAGATCAAAATAACGAGTATGAAATGTTGGCTAATCTAGGGTCGTCAGTCGACTCCGATAAATTCAATTTTGGAGCGATGGTGAAATTAATAAACTCAGTGATAGAGAAAGATCATGATGTGATGGGATTAGAGAATCAAATACATAATCTACCTTCAAAAAGGGAAATTGAAGCCAAATCCAAAAGAATCGAGTGCCTTACGAACTAAGGCTGCCAGGTTTAGCTTGGTTAGAAGAAAATGATAAGTAGGGATTTTGATCGCTTATCTTCTCTCTTTGACTTGCGTTTTAGCTCAAAAATGCTTAATATTCCCGGATACTAACAAATGTGCTTACTTGTAGGAATATTGGAAAAAGATCCAAAGAAGTCAAAATCAACTCATAAAGGAGTCAAAAATGAATAAGAACCAAAGTAGGGAAAAAAGGTCAGCAGTGCGGACCACACCAAATTTGTGCGGTCGCATTCATTATTATGCGGTCCGCAGGACTGAAGAATCAGAGAGATATTTCAAGTCCAAAAGCAGGGAGTGCGGACCGAATCATTTTTGTGTGGCCGCATAATCAGAAGTACGGTCGTACCCATTATTATGTGGACTGGAACTTCCACGAAGTTCCAAGCCCAAGTTCTAACGAATGCAGACCGCGCGATAATTATGCAACAGCAGAAGCTCATTGTGCGGACTGTACCAGAATTATATGGTCGCACAACCTTTGCATGGGCATGTTTGTCAAATATTTTCAACCTAGTATAAATAGAACTTTTTGTCATTTTTAGGTTAAGTTCGATTTTCAGAAGTGCACCTGAGCCATTTTCTTTACTATTTTAAGTAATTTTGTTCTAGATGAAAGTCTAAACATTAGATTTTCTTTGTCTAATAAATTATTATGCATTATATCTAAATTTCTTCTTGTATTTCTTTATTTTTCATGAGTAGCTAAATCTTTAGCTAGGGTTGCGGCCAATCCTAGTGTGGGTACTTAATGATAATTTAATTTAGGTCTTGTTTGTAATTGGGTTAGTGATATTTAGACTTGTTTATGCTTGAATTCTAGAATTAGTGGTTGCAAATATTTATTCATGCCTATTTGACTTAGTATCTACTTGAGAAAGAGAGACTAAGTCTAGGAAAACTTGGCTAACAAGGAATTGGGGTGAACTAAAGAATAATGATAGACCCAATGATAGTAAGAGCCAACTTGAGCATATATCACTTGATATGTGCAATACTCACTTGGGCTTGAGAAAACTAAATTGGGCAAATCACTCAAAATACCGAGAGGTATAGAGTGGGTAATTGCGTGTGATTGCTATATTATGATCCCGAATAATCAAACTTTCCCTAGAGTTTACAACCCATATTATGTTCTAGTTTATTATTTGCAATCAATATCTTTAAGTAGAAATAGAAACAACCAACAAGAATGTGGAAGCGCAAATTGAGGCACATTATATACTTATACTAGGTGTATACCTAATCATTTTTCTAACTCCCTGAGGAATCGACCCCGACTAGTATTGGGTTTTATTATTGCTTCGACCGCCTCACTACCTATAATTATGTGTGAGTTTGGGCGAGATCAATTTTTGGTGCCGTTGTCGGGGAGTTAAAAAGATTTAGCTATATATATCTAGATTTTTGTATGCTTTGTCTTCTTTCCCTTCCGAGTCACTAACTTAGTTTTTGAATCGCTTTTAGGTACAAAAATGGCTCTAAACAATAATCCAATCGAGAATTTACCAGCGGGGGAGGATGTGGATGATGACCAAGTTGAGGAGGTTCCTCTTGAATATCAAGCTTATAGATGAGGCCCCCCGCCTCAAGATAATGTGCCCACCCCTCGCCCACCTCCACCAAGAGTAGGAGTTCACAGATAGTTACCAAACGACGGTTATGCAAGTGCGATAGTCCCACCCTGGATTAGTGTGGGCAACTTCTAAATTACCAACGTGATTCTTACACTACTTGAGCAACGAGGATTCTTCACTGAATCAAAATGGCCACAAGTATCTCAAAGGGTTCATAAATACTTATTGGGGGAGCAAGCAAACAAATGTCTCTAAGGATGCACTGAGGTTGAGGCTATTTCCCTTTTCTGTACGGGGAAAGGCATTAGACTGGTTAGAGAGGTTGCCCAATCATTCCATCCACATTTTGGATGAGTTGGCAGAGAAGTTCATTTCCAAATTCTTTTCTCCGAGACATATGGCGACGCTTCGGGATGATATTCTTGCTTTCAAGAAAGAATCCAATAAGACATTACACGAGATTTGGGAAAGATATCATACCATGGTAAAAGAGTGAACGAATAATGATATGACTGAGGCCATGATCCAAAAAACCTTCTACATGGGGATCAACACAACAAACCAATGTATGGTAAATCAACTCGCCGGAGGGAACTTTATGAACACACCATATGCCGAAGCTTGTGAAATTCTTGATGAGATGGAGGATACCTCTTCGGCATGGCAAAATAGAGCCAATGCTCTGCAAGGTGACGCTAATGTTATTCAGCTACACAAGGAGCTACATGATCATGTGCAAGTTTTTGCCAAGTCGACAACTACCATGAACCAATTGGTCAAAGCTCAGCTTCAACAAGTTCAAGGGCCTAAACAAGTGCATGCAATAGAAGGTGTGAATATGATGGTAAATAAAAGGCGGCAACAAGGTCAACAAATGCCAAACCGTCTGGAATAATTTATGCAAGATGATAGTAGTTATGATCAAGGTGATTCATTCAATAAGCAAGAAGAAGAAGTTCAATATGTCAACAATTATCAAGGTCAAAGAAACAATGTTCAAGGACAAAATCAACAACAATGAAGGTCATAAGGGAACCAAGATAATTGGAACAACCAAAACCACCAAGACAATTGGAGTGGTGGCAATCCTAATCAAGGCAATTGGAACAATAGAAGAAATCAAGTCAATTGGGGTGGAAATAACCAAGGAGGGTGGAACAACAACAATAACCCGGGGTCGGGTTTTCAAAGGCCCCCTATGTTCCAATAACCAAGCAATCCACCTCCATATCCTTCTCAAGGTCATAGCTCTTCCAACAATGAGATGGGTAGAACTAAGAACATGTTTAAATAGATGATGGAGAAGAATGCCGACTCGGATGCTCAATTAGCCTCTCACAACACTTCTATCCGCAATTCGGAGGTTCAATTAGGCCAAATCTTGCAAGCTTTGAACACTCGTCCTAAGGGGGCACTACCTAGTGATACAGTTGTAAAATCGAATGGTGGGAATAATATGAGACCTGTTATGACCGTGACTATTAGAAGTGGGAAAAGTGGAGATGCAACCACCTCAAATCAAATAAGGATTTGGAGGATGATGTTTTGGTTCAAGAAGATGAAATCCCAAGCAATATGGTTCAAGCTAATGTAGAAGTGAGAATTGATATTGATGAAAGTGTGAAGGAGATGCAAGAAGAATTGAACCCGTCTAGGGAACACGTGATTGACTTGTTGGAACCAGTAGTTCCAAAGGCCAAGGCACCAATGCCAAGGCCTTCTCCTCTATACCATTAAAGGCTTTAAAAGAAAAATAGTGAGAACCAATTCAAAAGGTTTATTGATATGATGAAGAGTTTATCCATAAATGTGCCATGGATGAAGCATTAGAACAAATTTCGAGATGTGCAAATTCATGAACGATTTGGTAACCAAGAAAATATCGATGAATTAAAAAACCATCAAGATGACTAATCCAGTGAGTGCTATTGTGCACTCAATGGCTCTGAAGTTAGAAGATCTGGGTGCTTTCACAATTACTAGCACTATTGGGAGCGCCGAGTTTGCCAAAGCATTATGTGATCCCGGGGCAAGTATCAACTTGATACCCTATTTGGTGTTCGAAACTTTAGGTATTGGGCAACCAAGACCCATATCCATGAGGTTGTAAATGGCGGATCAAACAATAAAGAGACCTTTGGGTATTACTGAAGATGTATTGGTTCGAGTTGACAAGTTTATCCTCCCAGTGGACTTTGTGATCCTTGATTGTGAAGTGGACTATGAGGTTCCTATCATTTTTGGTAGACCTTTCCTTGCTACGGGGAAGGCTCTTGTTGATGTGGAAGCCTCTGAGCTCACTTTTCGTGTGGGAAAAGATAAGGTGGTCTTCCATGTGTGCAAATCAATGAGGCAACCGAATAGTAATAAAGTTTGTTCGTTCGTGAATTCGGTGACGGATGTGATTGTTAATGATGTTAGCGCCACAATGAATGTTGAAGACAAATTGGAAGCCGTTTTGCTCAACCTTGATGATGAAGAAGAGAGTGACGGCTATGTGGAGTGTGTAAATGCACTACAAGGCATGGGGTCGTACATTTATTAGTCCCAAAAGCTATCTTTGGATCTTGAAAACCAAAAGAATCCTCCAACAAAGCCCTCAATCGAGGAGCCTTCTACCTTGGAGTTAAAGACATTGCCCCAGCATCTCAGGTATGAACTCCTTGGCTCTTCTTCTACTTTACTGGTTATCCTTTCTTCTTTCTTAACTAACATGCAGGTATAGTCCATATTGGAGGTTCTACAAAGGAGGAAAGAACAATTGGATGGATTTTGGTGAATATCCGAGACATAAGACCCGCCTTTCGCATGCACAAGATTATTTTGGATGAGGGTGCCAAACCCTTTGTTGAACATCAAAGGAGACTAAATGAAGCAATGCAAGAGGTGGTGAAGAGGGGATAATCAAGTGTTTAGATATCGGGGTTGTTTACCCTATTTCCGATAGCTCGTGGACCTCTCCAGTGTAATGTGTCCCAAAAAAGGGGCCATGACTATGGTAACAAATGACAAGAATGATTTGATCCCAACAAGAACCGTTGGCGGGTGGAGAGTGTGCATGGACTATAGGAAACTCAACAAAGACACTCGGAAAGATCATTTTCCGCTTTTATTTCTAGATCAAATGCTTGATAGGTTTGGCGGACGTGCTTTTTATTGCTTCCTTCATGGATACTACGGCTACAATTAAATTCCTGTTGCTCCCAAGAACTAAGAGAAGACCACTTTTATGTCCTTATTGTACTTTCTCATTTCAAGGATGCCTTTTGTGTTGTGTAATGCACCAGCGACTTTTTAACGGTGTATGATGGCTATTTTACCGACATGGTGGAGGACATTCTTGAGGTCTTTATGGATGTTTTTTCTATGGTTGGAATTCATTTGAAGATTGTTTGAACAATTTTGATAGGGTAGTGGCTAGATGTGAGGAGACAAGTTTTGTCCTGAATTAGGAGAAGTGTCACTTCATGGTAGAGGAAGGAATTGTCTATGGCCACAAAATTTCAAAAGATGGTATTGAGGTCGACCAAGCCAAAATTGAGGTGATCTCCAAACTACTTCCTCATACATCCGTGAAGGGAGTGAGGAGCTTCTTGAGTCATGCGGGTTTCTATCTCCGATTCATCAAGGACTATTCCAAGGTGGTGAATCCATTATGCAAACTTTTGGAGAAGGATTCCAAGTTTCATTTCAATGAAGATTGTATGAAGGCATTCGAGTTTCTTAAGTTCAAGTTGACTATTACTCATATTATCACTGCACCGGATTGGAGCTTGCCTTTTGAGATCATATGTGATGCTAGTGATGTGGCGGTTGGAGCAGTGTTGGGGAAAATAATCAACAAAATCTTGCATCCGGTATACTATGCTAGCAAGACCGTAAATGATGCCCAAGTCAACTACACAGTGACTGAAAAAGAGCTACTTTCTATTGTTTTTGCTATAGCGAAGTTCCAGCCGTATTTGATGGGTACTAAAGTGATTGTTCACACCGACCATACGGTGCTTCGAGTATTTGATGAGAAAGGAGATTAAATAACTTGATCTTGTGCTATTGTTCAATTCTCGGTTATGGATGTTTCCGTGCAAGTTGAAATCTAAATAGAGTGGCCCCTTTGAAGTAGTGAATGTAACCCTCTTTGGTGATCTAGATTTGAAAAATAAGAATGATGAGGTTCTTAGAATCAATGGGCATAGGTATAAACAATATCTTGGCAAGGTTGATGCCACATTGTGGAGGTTCTTCATTTCATGTGATTGGTAATCTGCGTCGTGTTGCGACGTTAAATCAGGAGCTTCTTGGGAGGCAACCCATGTCTTTTTCTTTCTTTTGTTTTTCTTCTTTAGATTAGATAGGCTTGGTTTTTTGCTAACTAGTTTTGAAGTGAATGCAAGAATGGGTGTGCATTGTAGGGACCGTGCAAGAAAATTTGGCTAAGTGTCAAAATGCATGATCTCTAAAGCTGGTCTGCCAAAAATGCTTAACAAATTGTGGCGGCACATATTTTTGTGTGGTCCGCACTAATGATGTGGCCTCACTCATTCTTGTGCGATCCACAACAGGACTTCACAGAAACAGGTAAGGAGTGCGGAACACATCAAAATTATGCGGCCGCCCTTAGGTAAAATTGTGGGCCCGACGAGTAAAACTATAAATAAAAGCCTTTCTCTTCTTTTTACAATTTATGACCCTTGAACTCTCAACGCCCTAAACAACTACAGCGCACTCCAGTAGCTCTAAATCTTTTCGCATTTCATCTCCTTGATTCTCACCTGCATTACGCCTTACTGGTATGCTCATTCCTTCTTTAGATTTTATTTTTTATCTGTTCTTAGCTTAGTTCTTGTGTTTAAAGTTAATTTCATGTATAAATATATCAATAGTTAGTCATTGTAGCTTAGATTCATGTAGGTATCATCTTGAACGTTAATTGGGGCCTGGGTAAGTAGCCAAACATGTTTAATTACTCAAACCATGTCTAAGTTGTGAAAAAGATACAGGAACCCTAAGTCACTGCCCGTAACTTTTAAATTGTACGGTCACGCTCATTTTTGGTGCGGTCCGCACTGTGACCTTTGCAGCCGCATACACTTTTTTATGGTCTGTAGCCCTCTCAGTTATGGAAATTGTGTGCATAAATTGTGCAGCCGCACTCAAAATTGTGCGATGCACAGTGGACTTGTGCGCCCGCACTTATTTTTGTGCGGTCCGCACTGATGAAACGTCAGAGACACTAGTAGTCTGAACCTGGGGTTGTGCGGCTGGAGTCAAAATTGTACGGTTCCCACTCTTGGTTGTGCGTCTCACTCAGTTTTGTGCGGTGCGCAATGCCCCTTCTGACACTATTTTGTTGCAACTCTCAATCATGCTTATGTATACATTATGAGCTTCAGTTGTAACTGACTTCTAGTTCTTATGTGTTGCAGATAATGGTTCGATCGCGTGGCAAAGGAGATATGTCAAAATAGAGGGCAAAACCCTCCCGAGGGCGGGGTCGAGGCACAAGCAACCTCCTTCTAGCAATCCAAAGGGCAATAAGTAAAAAAGCCACAGCCAATAGAGCCCCTGATATCTCTGAGACTAGTGAGTATGTCCCCTCCAGGGAAGCTTTTGTGGGTAACTCCATGCAAGCACAGCCGAAACCCAATCACAGCAAATACTGGGGAGATTTCATTTGTTATATGAGTCTTCTTCAACTGCTAGTTTGTCTGAAGGTTTGAATGAGGGTAGTCAAGATTCTAAACCCTCTTCCTCACATGTTCCACCTTCTCTAATCAACCTAGACGATGACGATGATGTCCCAGACAATGGTAGAGGGGGCGATATTGTAGTGGAAGGTTTAAAAAGCTTAAATAGGCCAGAGATATGGGATGCCTTTGCAAATTTTAGGGAATGGTGGACACAGAGGTCGCTCACTCTTGAGTAACAATTTTTTATAAAAGATTTGAACAAGCACTACCCCAATGTCTTTAGATAATTCCGGAGCGGATAGGATGGAAATGGTTCACCAACAGCGTTCTAGTCGCAAATGAGCACTTGGTTAAAATATTTTAGGCAAACATTTCTCACATCTAAAAGGGTACAAAGGTGACCAAAGTCTGCAATGCAAAAATCTGCTTTGATCCTAGTGCACTGATGTAAGGCCCCGTGAAAATTTCTATTTAAAACCCGAAAGCTCGTAGAGCCAAGTTAGGTAATATGTTAGGGATTTGTAAATTCCTCGCAGCGAGCCTGCAAGCTGCAGTTCGGACCCTTTTGACTGATCTATGCATTAAAAAGTGAAGGAATAATGTTTTCCAGAAAAGAACATTTATACGGTCCATTATGCGATCGCAGAATAGCTATGCGGATCGCATAGTCGTCGCAAAGTCAGGCAGTGTGATGGTTAATTTGAGGTCAACTATGCGGCCAATTATGCGATTGCATAATCACTATGCGGGCCGCATAGTCATCGCATAATTCCCTTGGAATTTTGTAAAGGTCAGTTCTGCGGTGCATTACGCGATCGCAGAACAGGTATGTGGACCGCATTTATGTCGCATACCAAGTGAGTGTGTTTAGGTTTTGGGGCCATTTTTGCTGTTCATTCTGCGGGCTGCATGTCCATTATACAATCGCAGATCGTGTCGGGGCTCCAATTTTCTAACTTTTAAAACCCGACCCCATTCCATTAAAAATGCCCCCATTAGACCATTTTTCTATTATTTTCACTGCATATAGAGTGAGAGGGGAAGTTCTAGACAGAGAAGGAGTGGTCTTCATCAAGTCCCCACTCAACCCTTTCCCTAAATCCTTGAAGATTGTCAAGTAAAATTTCTAGGTCTTCACCCTAAGAGGTAAGAACTTGTATGCTCACTTATAATTTCGAAATTTCTATTAAAGCAAGTGATTAGTAAGTGAGTTCATGGGTATAAGAGTTGATAATCTTGCATGCATAAAAGATGATGGGGCAAGGGGAGGTTTTGAACCAAAAAAAAATAACAATTGAGACATAGAATGATGAAAATCTCTCACAAAAGGGTCCTAGAATCACTGTGCACACTTAGTGCTTGGTAATATGCTCAAATGAGCTAGAATCCTAATCATGTCTATAATTCTTGGTTCAATTTGCAATTCTTATAAAATAGATTGAAGTGTTAAGAGTCCCATAATTTATTATAAGATTTAAGGAAAGCTTCATTGAGGTATGTATGGCTAAAACCCCCCTCCTTTTAGAAATTGAGCTTCCATGGTGCCCGTGCAAATGTTGTAAGTTCAAAACTTGATTGATGCAGTACTTGTTATGTTAAATGAATTGACGTTGTGAAAATGTATGTTGAAGGTATTTCTTCATGTGTTTAATGTATTTTTTTCTTTGTAAATGGAGGATGTGTGGAGAACATGATTTATGTGCTAAATGCCTAAATATCATTCCAAGATTACTTTGGTACTAATATGCCAATCTAGATGAATTCCTCTCTATGCTTATGACTTAAATTGCTTTTATATGTGCCTATGGTCTTAAGTGGCAAAGTAAATGTTGGAAATGGGAACAATGTGAAATGTGAGTTATTGAATGTTGTAATTATGGCCCCAAGTGTTGATGAACTAATACATGTGTAACCAAAGATTAGAGTGATATGATTAATGAAAAACGGTAACATCTCGAGGAGACGGCTTAGCCGATCGGGCCGTGATTGAACGCCATATTATACACACATGGTGGTAATGTATTGATGATTGAAACTGGAAAGTAAGAATGAAATAATGGTAACGTCTCGGGGAGATGGCTTAGCCGATCGGGCCGTGATCGGACTCCGCTCAAGGAAGCAGTGGTAATGTGGATAATGATGCAACAATATAGGATGCTCTAATCTGAAATTTCAGAAACTTTGTGAAAACTATGTGAACCTCTTATATTGTTGATGTGGTGCTTATTTGAGACTTTGTTATCTTTATGATTTCCTCTTTACTCTTGTATGGTTGTTCTTTCTAACAGGATGGTGTTTAGTTATACATACTAGTACTATTCCATGATACTAACGTTCCTTTTGCCGGGGGCGCTACATTTTTAAATGAATGTAGGTGGCACCATAGCGGATAGTGCCGATCACACGTAGTGGAGCATCCTCCTCTCAGAGTCCTGGTGAGCCCCTTTCTCATTCAAGGGGTTATGTTGTACATCTTTTGTTATATACATCCACTTTTGAGGTATAGCCGGGGCCTTATTGCCGGTATTATCATTACTGTCTTTTATATCCTTAAAGGCTCTGTAGACATTGGTGTGGGTTATGTACGGGTGTTGGATGGGTCAATGAACTATGTTGTAACTCTATAGTCTAGCCCTTCTAAGCTGTATCTGTATGGAATCTTGAAACTTAACCACGGTTTAAGATCTGTGATATGAAAATGAACTAAAAACGTTGAATGTTCGATTTTTCTATTGTCTAATTAAATGAAAGTATGGTTTCTTTAGTCATTTTGAGTTGGTACAAAGTATTAATAAGGCTTACTCAGTTGGGTTACCTCAATTGAGCACCGGTCGTGCCTCCCGAGGTTGGGGCGTGACAATAGAACTCATATGTAGGTTTGAAGAAGTAGATACAGTGCAATACTTGGAGAAGCTAGTTATGGGTGATGTAGCTCGCCCATGGTTAGCTGAGATTCTGGAAATCCTAGGGTCAACACCTCTGTGGCTTATAGCAGGGGTTCCAATTGTCAGGGCCACCCTAAAATTTGAAGCAAAAGGGTGGCAACGTTCATGTGTAGCCGCATTGACCCATGCCTCAATGAAAATATGCTCCCACTTCCCCGTACAGTCTTGGTGGCTTCAATTATGTCTTGGTATCCAATAAATATTGGTGTCATCATGTCCACCAACATCACTTTAGCTGTCCAGAAGGGTGAAAAATCCTATTCGTAACTGAACTTCCTCACAGAATACTTCAAGGATCAAGGGGTAGAGCCGAAGAATTATGATACAGAAGTGAAGACGAAGAAGCCTTTCTCATGGTACCATCTTCAGGGAGATGACAACCCAAAATTCAAAGGTAAAGATACTACCTCCACTGGCCAGTCTTAGAAGCCAGTGGTAGTGGTTACTGATTTAGCTGCCGAGCCTTCCACAGTAGTCGGTACTTTCGCCGCGACAGTAGCCATGCCACCTTCATCTTCCGAACCACCTGCGTCTGTTAGACTATCAGTGCCGGCTTCATCTACTTATCCTCAGACTACACTGCGAGTCTCCCAGATATTAGCGAGTCTCAACAACTGATGCAGGCAACTGCTACAAAGCTGACTGATATATCCAGTGTTGTTGCAACACAGTCCTCTATCCCAACAGAGCCATTGGTACCTTCGTTGGTAGAGGAAACATTGAAGAAGGTTCTGGAAAACCAGAAGACCATTATGGATACTCTAGTGGCGCATGGGAAGGTAATTGAGTACTTAAGCAAGCAGATCAAAAAGATAAAGAAGTCTCAAGCATCAAAGAGGTCAGTGGACAAGTTGAGAAAAGAGTCGCCAAGATTGTATCTGCCGGAGATCTGCCATTGGGCTTGCTTATGGAGCCTTCGGTTCCAACAGCACGTGCAACACCAGCAGTTCCTGAGGCACCAAAGGTAGTAGCCGACCAGTCTAAGGAACCGGTTGAAACCACCCACACTGCTAAGGAGATGATCCAGATGCTCAGTACCCCTATTGTCCCTCAGGTAGGTGATGATGAGATACAGCTTGAGACTGAGGGTGCTGATGATTCTATGCAGACTGAGACCACATAAGGATTTCTCTTAACTCTCTACCCTTTCACTATTCTTATTTCTGTTAAGCATTGAGGACAATGCTTATTTTCATTTGGAGGGTGGTCTATTTTGATTATTTGACTTTGACATTTAACATTTGGGCTATAATTACTCTGATACTATTTTTCATCTTTGTTTTCCTTAGGGTATGTATATATTCTCCCCATTTGATGCAGTTATTCATTTCCCTTATGTATATATTTATTTGACTTCGATTTGTATATTTATTTATCTCGCTTTCCATAGTTTATTTCATAGCGTCTTTTGTTTACTTTTCCTTATTAGTATAACTTCTTATTTACTTTAGTAGCTTCTTTTTATGTTTTGAGTGAACAATAAGCCTTTGATTTTCTTAATGCCACGGTTCTTTCCAAAAGTGGATTATGTGTAAACTGGGTGGCTCTTCCCAACGGTGGACGGCGTGACAACCTTCTCAAGGGATGGAGTCTGTTTCTTTTATGTTTTGGTAGATATAGTAATAAAGAATACAAGGGGTCTCAAGCATGCTTCACTTGGTGCCAACACATTTACCTATGATCGTATGGTTAAAATAAGTTGTTGGTAGAAAATAGCTTTAGTTGTGACCCTTTTAACTCTTGTGTTGACTTAAGCAGTCATCGAGTGATTTAGATCGAGCCATTTGTGATTCACAATCTTATCTAAGGTTGTTGTGAGCTCTCGACTATGTTCTCTTTAGCAATCCATAAGCGTGACAGGTGAGATGTTTAGTTCAAGTCCAAGTACCCGTGCTAATGGTCTAGAACTTGTCCCAAATGTTTGTCGAGGCAAAATTCTAAATATACTTTGACTTGAGAAATGATTGTAGGCTCTCCTTGATGAAAATAAAAATTTGAAATCTTTCATATCCTAACAGTGCGATATCCCTAGTCAACCCCTTTGATCTGAAGCCTTCAATAACCATGTTACAAGCCTTTATCCATTTTGTAATGACCCTCTCTTGGCACCTTATATTTCCTTAGTAATCTTGAGAAACAGTTGGGAAAAATATAAGTTTGGGGAGAGATGAGCAGTTTGACAGTGATAAAAGGTACAAATAAGAGAAAGAAATGAAGAAAAGTGGAGGCAAAGAAAAGAAAAGAAAGAAAGAACAAAAAGAAAAATTTCAAAAAGAAAGTGAAGAGTTGAAGGAAATTCAAAAAAAAATAAGGAGGAAAGGCTGAAGTAAATAGAAAAGAGAAAAATGAATGTCATGATCAAGAAAGAGTGACCTTACATTAGAGGTGTTAATCGGGTCGGGCTGACTCGCTAACAACCCGGTTAAACCTGGGTCAGCCCGGTCCAGTCCGTTACTGTAAACTAAAATACGGGTTGGGACGGGTTGGGCGGGGGGCGGGCTACAAATGTTAAGTTTTTTTTTAAAGGGTTAACCGAACCCGCTACAACTCGTTAACCCAAAATTTATTTATTTTTATTTTTTTAAAATCTGATTGTTGCCAACCGTCAAATACCAAAAAGGACCGTTGGCCAGCGTTATTCTTTTTGGTTTTTTATTTATATTTTATCCCCCCATCCGTTATAATTTCTAAATTGCAGTTGTAGCCTTTTAAAAACTATAAATACTCCCTTTTTTCTTCATTATTTCTCACAATTCAATTCATTTTCTCTCTAATTCTTTCTCAATTCTCTCTTGATAATATTCTCAATTACTCATTATTTCAAGTTTCATCAAATGTTTAGTTTAGTCATTATAAAAGTATTATTATCATAAATTTCTAATTCAATTATTCAAGTGAAGTGTGGCATCAATTTCAAGACTTCAAGTTAAATCATACCCGTTACTTCTAGAGTGCGCTCATATGTTTGGGAACACTTTGAGGTGTTAGAAGAAAATGAAGAAGCTCGGAAACTAAAGTGCAAGAACTGTGGTTCAGTCATAAATCATCGTCCAATGTGTGGCACTACTTCTTTAAGGAGGCATATCAAGAGTTGTTTTGAGCGTAGTCCAGAAGTTCGTCTTTTAAGTTGATTTGAGACAATTTGTGTTATTTTAAAATTATTAGACAAATTTATGCTTAATGTTTTAGTTTGTTGTATTAATTTGAATTTTGAAGTATTATTAATTTATTATGCATGAAAAATTTGGTTTTACTCTTTTTCGTTAATTTACTTGTTAAATGCAAATTTCAATTTTGTAAATAATTTGCCTATTGGTCTTATTAAATAATTTTTTGTAGCCACTTACTTTCTAATTTCAAATTTTTAATTTTATTTATATTTTAGCCATTTAAAAGTTCAATTCTAATCTTTAATTTTAACTCTTAAAAGTTTGCAAACACGTAAGTACTTAACTATCAATAACATTGATATACATATATATATATATATATATATATATATATATATATATATATATATATATAT
>MU693647.1:52410-104271 GCA_026770625.1 Nicotiana glauca
CCCGCCCCGAAATCGAACGGGCTGAATTTTTTGTATCCGGCCCATCCCAGCCCGCCCGATAAATAGGTATACCGTACATCTCTCTAGTTCCCCTGAGGAAGAAGAAAATGACTCAAAGAGCTGACAAAGTATGAGCCAAAAAGAGAAAAAGGAGTGTTTAAGAAAAGATGAAACCATTCTATTCCAACAAGTCCTACTTGGTCCAAAAGCCTTCATTACATTCCGCAAAAGACCTATATGATTTCATGTTGAGTGACCTTATATTAGTGGTGATTTACATAAGGGAAAATCTTATGGTACTCAAAGCCGGACTTGTGACGTTCTTTTGAGAGAGATGAGCGAACTTTTCACAATCTTTGCTTTGAGTGTTACATTCTAAAGTGATATTTGCTAATAGAGAGTAGAGGAGGAGGAGTTTGGGATCCACAATGGCCTACATGAAAGAGCAAGCTTCTTTGATGAATAAAGTCAATTCTTGATGCTCTAGTGTCGCACTAGAACTAATGTACTCAAAAAGTCAAATCATTGCGTTGTTGATAATTCATACGTGTTGTGGGTAATTATTGGTCCCAATTGATGTGTAATTTATTCACCTTAGGCTAGCTAAAATATCCCTTTTTCTAGCGGAGGTGGGAATTGCATTACTTGTTTGAGGACAAGCAAAAGCTTAAGTTTGGGGGAGTTGATAAGTAGGAATTTTGACCGCTTATTTGCTCTCTTTTACTTGCATTTTAGCTCAAAAATGCTTAAAGGTATTCCCAGAAACTAAAAAAGGTGTGCTTACTTGCAAGAATATTGGTAAACGATCCAAAAAAGTCAAAATCAACTCATAAAGAAGTCAAAAGTGAACAAGAACCAAAACAGGGCAAAAAGGCTAGCAGTGCAAACCGCACCAAGATTGTACGGCCACATTCATTACTATGCGGTCCACATGATTGAAGAATCAGAGAGTTGTTTCAAGTCCAAAAGCAGGGAGTGTGGACCGCATCATTTTTGTGCGGCCGTATAATTAGAAGTGCAGTCGCACCCATTTTTATGCGGACCATAGCAGCCCCGAAGTTCCAAGCCTAAGTTCTAACGAATGTGGACCGCATGATAATTGTGTGGCCGCAGAAGCTAATTGTGCGGACTGCACCAGAATTATGCAGCCGCACAACCTTCGCAAGGGCTTTTTTGTATGATATTTTCAACTTAGTATAAATAAATTTTTTTTTATGGTTAGATTAAGTTTGATTTTCAGAAATGCACCTGAGCTGTTTTCTTTACTGTTTTGAGTAATTTTGCACTAGATTAACTATTAAATATTAGATTTTCTTTGTCTAGTCAATTATTATGGTTTATATCTTAATTTACTTTTGTATTTCTTTAGTTTTTATGAGTAGCTAAATCTTTAGCTAGGATTTTGGCCCAACCCTAGTGTGGGTCCTTAATGGGTATTTAATTTAGGGCTTGTTTTTGATTGATTTAGTAATATTTAGCCTTGTTTGTGCTAGAATTTTAGAATTAATGGTTGCAAACATTGATTCATGCCTATTTTACTTAGTATCTACTTGAGAAATAGAGATTAAGTCTAGAAAAACTTGGCTAAAAAGGAATTAGGGTGAACTCAAGAAATTGATAGCTCTAATTAAAGGGTCAAATCTAGAGATAGTAAATTCCGGCTTGAGTATATATCACTTGATTTGTGCAATACCCATTTGGGATTGAGAAAGCCAAATTGGGCAAAATTATCCAAACAACCGAGAAGTATAGGGTGTGTAATTGTGTGTGATTGCTATATTACAATCCGACTAATCAAAATGCCCTAAAATTTACAATCCTTTAGGTAACCACTTAGGTGGAAATCACGACCCTAGATCCTTTATTATTAGAAAAACAATTAAAATCAAAAGCATTCTCTTCGAGTTTATTATTTGTAATCAATAGCCTTAAGTAGAAATAGAAACAACCAACAAGAATGGAGAAGTGCAATTTGAGGCACATTATACACTTACACTAGGTGTATACCTAATCTCATTTCTATCTATCTGAAAAACCGACCCCAACTTGTGTTGGGTTTTATTTTGATTCGACCGTCTTACTACCTATAATTGTGGTGTGAGTTTGGGCGAGATCAGAAAATTGTACCAAAAATTATTCTTCGGACCGTTAGCAGTGTGCTTGGGTCCGGGGACACCGATTACATGATGAGGGAAGTCCACAAGGATACTTGTGGAAACTATTTTGGAAAAGAATCCTTGGTTGGAAAATTGATCAGAGCCGGTTATTATTGCAAAAGGATGGAAAAGGATGAAAAAGATGTTGTTCAAAAGTGTGACGAATGTTAGAGGCATGCCCCGATGATCAACCAACCAGGGGAGATCTTTCACACGGTCCTTTCCCATAGGCCGTTCATGAAATGGGGAATGTACATCATCTATCCCTTACCGTGGGCACCCGACAAAGCCCAATACATCTTACTTATGACTAATTAATTCTCCAAGTGGATTGAAGCAACGGAGTTTAAGAAAGTTAGGGAAAAGGAGATCATCGACTTCATCAGGGATCATATAATATTCCGATTTGGGGTACTGACTGAAATCATATGTGACAACGGGAGACAGTTTATAAGTAGTAAAATTAATAAGTTTTTTAAAGATCACAAAATCAAGAAAATTTTGTCACCATCTTACCGCGCAAGTGGTAACAGTCAAGCGAAGTCAACAAACAAAACTATACTGCAGAACCTGAAGAAGAGATTGACCGACTCAAAATAAAAATGAAAAGAAATTTTGCCTGAGGTCCTATGGGCATATCGAACAACTTCAAAGTCGAGTACTGGTGAAACATCGTTCTCTTTAGTCTACGGTGCAAAAGCTCTGATTCTGGTAGAGGTAGGAGAACCAAGCCTAAGGTTCCAATACTCTACGGAGACATCAAACGACGAGGCCATGGCCACGAGCTTAAATTTAGCAGACGAAATGCGAGAAACCTCCCTAGTCCGGTTAGCAGCCCAAAAGCAACGAATGGGGAGATACTACAACCGAAGGGCAAACCTTCGATACTTCCAAGTCGGGGACTTGGTAGGAGGAAATTTACACTTGCATACCAAGAACCCTAGTGACGGAAAACTAGGTCCGAACTGGGAAGGACCATACAGAGTTACCAGTATAACCGATAAAGGCCCATACTAGCTCGAGTATGAAAATGGTGTACAACTACCCATCAATTAGAGTGTGGCATACTTAAAGCGGTACTAGTACTAAAGTATGAACACAATCTTCTTTATGGATTATTACTCTTTAAACTAACCCGTGTAGGTACTCAGTCAAAGTCAAATCTAACGATTAGGTTTGAAAGCATGTGTTATATGTTATCCATATTAGATCAATAGTATTCGAACTCTCAAAATTCAGTCTCCAATACTAGGGGTCATCACACCCTAAGTCAAGAACATAAGTCCTGAGTTCAAAAATTTAGAAGGCATTCTTATTCGATATGGAAAGCCAAGGCTTGAATATTAGGATTAATTTCAAACCGTTCCCACATAGCTCATTCTCGCCATGGCAGATAGCTTTTGTACCATCGATTATTTACACGAAATTCAAAGTAATAATAGATATTTGCCTTCTATGTTTCATCGGTTCATATTAGCACAAGAAATATTATTGTTAAATTACTTAGAACAAATATTGGGTTCAAAACCCTTAATCTTATAGGCCTCCCTGAACCGTGGACTGCTACCCAATAATAAGATCGGGAAATTTGGGTCACTTAATATCAGAGGCACCGAGCCTACTAGGTAGGGATCAAACATGAAAGGATACGGCCAGCCTAAACAGCTCGGAGATGTCTGAGTCCGTACATAAAAAGTAAGGTCCTTGCATATTTTTAGTCTATGAAAGATTACTTCAGACTTGGTCAAGGTACTCGGTCTCAAATTACGACAAAAAAAATAGCTACATGGCAAAGAATAATTTAGTCTGATTAAAACGCTCAAATATTTTAACAAAGACTTCATTTTTTATCAAGTCCTCTGAAGTCAAAACAACTCAGAGTTGTTACTTAACCCATGCCTCGTCTGGGCTTTGAGAGAGCGAACAGTCTAAGCGATGTCAAATTCTATGCTAAGGTATCGATGGCATATTTTGAAGACCAAAGCATAGGTTATAAGTCTTGAACATAAATACTGAAAAGTAAAGGACCCAGTGTATATCCAAAATAAAAAATAGCTATAAGAAAAACACAAAATAAAATAAGGAATTTCCTGCCTAATCTTCATAGGAGCCCGACTCGTTGCCCGAACAATTGGGCTGGTATCTCGCTCTGGCCTCTGCTTCAAGCCTCTCTTCCACTTCAATCTCGGCCGCTAGGTCAATCCCTCGGGTGTGGATCTCCCAAAGGGTCTCTCTCCGAGACATCCACTTGACATACTCGGCCTTCGTTATTACACGGACCTCGGCTACCTCCACAACGTTCTTGTATTGGGATAGCATGTGTTGAATTTTGGAGGCCTCATTCGAAGCCACCTCCAATTTGGACTTAGCATGGTGTATTCTTGGCCGAGAGCATCTCGTTCTGTAATGGACGAATCAAGTCGTGCTCGGAGTTCCTCATTTAGCCGAGACCATTTGTCGCCTTTTTCTTTCATCACCCGAAGCTATACTTTGGTCGATGCCAAATCCTTCTTGGTGTCATCCCGCTCCGAGGACAAGAGATCCATTTTGATCATCAACTCCTCAGCTGAGGCTTTGACCTCGTTCCTCTTAGTACTAAGTTGTTCAATCATGTCTATCTTCTTTTGGACCTGCGAGGTTGCAGCATTAGCATTTGTGCTTAACCTCTCGTTATTAATCTCAAACACTGTTACCTTTTTAACTAGAAGGGCGGGTTCTTGTTTCGCCTTCGAGGCCTCTTTTTGAGCCTATTGATCCGTGACAACAACAAAAACCATATATATATATATATATAGTCTCTGAGCCGAGGGTCTCCCGGAAGCCGTCTCTCTACCCCTCCGATGTAGGGCTAAGGTCAGTGTACACTCTAACCTCCCCAGACCCTAGTGGTGGAATTATACACTCTAACCTCCCCAGACCCCACTGTGTGTTAGCTTTCAATTTGAATGATGAAAATATCAGTTGACAAAGAGCATATTAGTAGAGTAATACAGCGGGGAACAAGAACTTTCATATCATGTCAGCTGAAATTGCTTGACAAAATAGCATCGATAACTTTTATAATTGATTAGATTCGATTTTGTTTTGAGTTGCTTTATTAATTGGATGATGAGTTGCGCAATGCAAAACTTGATAGTCAAGTTTACAAGACCATATGACTTCGGTGTCTTGTAACATGAATTGTAATTATAAAGAGAATTTTGTAAGACAGTTGGACTCAATATAAATAAATAAAAAATCGTTCGATTTTTGAGAAGGAAAAAATCTTTCAAAAGAGAGTAACTTATCTTTCTTAGTGAATTTATTTAACGTGAATCCGATTTAATCCGGCGAATAATAGCTAAACCGGAAAAGGAATAAGTGTATATATGTTCTATTGATTGAAAAGTCAATTGTATAACCCATTTATTTTTGCCTTGGTTGTACCATATGTTGCTATTACACAAAGTCAGAAATTTTTTATAGCAAAGCTTAAACTTACACGTACCCCCATTTTATTAATTAAATTCTAATAAGCCAATCATGTCTTGGTTCAAACTTTAAAGAAGCTACTCCCTTTTGCAAGCTTTGTGTTTGGTGTTTCACGTTGAAAGTATAATGTGTCGTAGTTGGTATGTGAAAGCTACTAAAGAACCGGTAAAGGCGTAAAGCCATTGAAAGCTCACGGAATAGAGAAAATTAATTACGTAGATTTTATTGTAGCATATTGTTTGCTCTTGGCAGAATACCTAAGAAAAAAAAGAAAATAAAACTTAAACTTGGCACGAATTATTAGTTATAGCCTTAAACTATTCGTAATTTTAGTTGCCCCCTTGAACTTGGCCTTTTGAGAGCTATTACTCTTAAATGCTGATGTGACAAATAGTATGAATGCACTCTCTTTTAAGTGCGTGGGAGTGGAAAAAAATTAACAAATCAGCTTCCAAATAGGTTTTTTTTTAACTTTTAATTGTCATATATAGTCATATATAATGATTTATTTGTTACAACTATGTATTTCTTCTTGCTTCTTCTTAACATATAATATGGACTTTACTCTAACTTTTATTTTTTTTAATTTCTTCTAAGATATATTGTTTATTTGTTCCAACTGCATATTTCTTTTTCTTTTTTTATTTTTGGCCGAATTTGTAAAAAGTTTTGGTAGGAACTCCAGCATTTTAGCCAAATAAAAAACTTTTAGCAAAAATAACGGAGTACCTGTTGTGTATATTTCCTATTTTTTTTCTTTATATATAATGTCTATTTATTTTAATTGTGTATTTTTATTTTCGAGTCAAATCAGTAAAAAAAAAAAGGGCTACAACTCCATTATTTTTTACCAAATAAAAAGACTATAGCCAAAATAGTGAACTTGAAATTGTACATTTCTTTTATTTCTTCTTTTGATGCAATTATCATTTATTTCAACTGTATATTTTTACTTTTTCAGTTAAAATCTGTAAAAAAAAAATATTTTTAGAGTGCCATAATTTAGAGCTATATAAAAAAATTATAGCCAAAATAATGAAGTTCAAATTATGTATCTTTTATAACCTTTTAGATTCCTTGATTATTTATTTCATTGTATATTATTTTCAGGTCAAATTCAAAAAAGAATAATTAAAACTTTATTATTTTTAACCAAATAAAAAAAATAGCCTAAATAATGTAATTTTAGCCAAGTTTTAGTATAAATTTTATTCGAAAAAATTATCTAAAATAGTGACATAATTAAAAAGGTAAAAAATATATTTTATTTTTCAGAAAAATATCACATAGACAGACATGCCATTTTCCTGGGATGAGATTGTCCATAACAGCTATCGAATAATCAAATATAGAGAGTAATTAAAACTATAAATAATTTAAGAATATAATCAATAATGCGTGCCAAATTTAAAGGTGTTTCAAGGAGTGGTTGCTTTACATAATCCAAAAAGGTGTGGGCCGTTAAGGTTCTTATTAAAATAAGAGACTTCAAAAGGACAAAAAAGAAGAACAAAAGCAATTATGAAAAAGTAGAAAAGTTAAAGAGATGAACTACGAAAGATTCTGTGAATCTTCCATTATTCTTTATTTGTATTTTCATCTTCTTTTTTCTACAACAAAGAAGACAAAATATGGCGCAGGATAGCTTAATAACATGGTTGTGTATTAATCATATTCATAATGCTGTCTTTGTTTTTATTATTAATAAAATAAGATAAAGTTTAATTTAGTACTCAAAATATTATATTTTCAACAACGTAAGTGTACATAATTTAAATCGATTAAAAATATAAAGACAGTAGCAAAGAGCTTATATATATATATAATAGAAAAAATAACACTATAAAGTCACTCTAATAATATCAAGGCTAATACGGTGTCTATCGGCAAACAATATTCATATCTAAACATTATATTTACTCATTATAGCCATCTATAAAGTTGCAGTCCACAATCTACTCATTATATTTACAAGTGTATGAAGGAGTAATTTAATTAGTTCTACCATAAAAGATTAGAACACATTTAAATTCATTGCATCTGTTCCTCGTTGTCCAATCATTATTGGTGGGCATGCTAATTCAAAACCATATAATTTTTCTAAGAGTGACAAACACTCATTGAATCACTTAAATAGAAAACAACAAACTGTCCTTTCTAGACGAAAATTCTTTAGCAATATTACTCCCCAATTATTTCGTGGTGATTATGTCAAGCAATTAAATAGTCAATTATTTTAGGGTTGGCCAAATAATTTAGTCCGTTCCATTCTAATTTGTATCTTCGTTCCTCATTTCCGCTCCTTTTCTCCGATTTGATTCTGATTTTCTTTAAAGCAAACCAATTATAGTTTTTAACTTATTTTGCAATTAGCACATATTATGAAAATTATTTTAAAAAAGACCAACTTGAGGAAGCTTGTCGTCAATCAATATTATAATTAGGGGTGTTCATTAAAATCCGAAAAACCGAACCAAACCGAAAACCAAACCAAACCAACCAAAAAAACCGATACTTTTTGGTTTGGTTTGGTTTTGGTTTTGAATTTTAAAAACCATTCAAATTTAATTTATTTTTGGTTTTAATCAGAAAAAAACCGAACCAAACCGACAAATTATAATACTTGCTGCAGAGCGAGTCAATTCCAATCTTAAATATCTTGAAGCAATCATGAGGTATAAGAGTTTTGTGAGATTTGGAGTGGCAAACATGCTTGTCGGATCGGATATGGGTCGGATCGAAAATGGATAATGAAAAAACGGATAACTTATCCGACCCAATCCATATTTAATACGGATATGGGTTAACCGGCGAATAATATGGTTACTCATATTATCCATGACTTCTTGCATATGATCACTTTTGGGAGAATTCTTAGCTAGTGTTTGGATATAGATTTAGCTGAAACTTGAAAAAATAATTTTTGAAGTAGTTTTGAAAAATAATTTTTGGAACTTGAAATTATGTTTGGACATGCATTTTATTTGAAAAAAATTTGAAGTTTTGTGAGTGGGAGAACGAGTTTCACCCAAAATCTACCCTAAACTAGATTTTGGGAACTTGAAAAATAATTTCAGAAATTTTTCAAAAAAAGATCATTAATCTATGAACAAACAATGTTTTCAAAAAAGATTTGAAAAAACGTTGCCTAAATGTATGGCCAAACGGGGCCTTAGTCTCCCTAACTTGAGGAACCCTCAATTTGAGGCTCTACAAATGTAAAAGTTAGACTCATTGGTTATCCATTTTCTAAATGGATAATATGGTTCTTATCCATATTTGACCCGTTTTTAAAAAGTTCAGTATCCGACCCATTTTTTCGTAAATAATATAGGTAATTAACTGTTATCTTTTAACTATTTTGCCATCCCGTATGAGACTATTATCTCGATGGGTAGAACATTCTTCCTATTAATGTTTATGCATTAGACTATTTAGTATATGTATCAAGAATCCCAAGTTTAAACTATGTTTACTCTCTCTTATATTATTTTTTTTTAAAATTTTGTTTTTATTTGACAATAAGCTTTATTTATAATATCTTGTTCTTTTCTATTTAAGAAATCTGTTAACATAGCATATTATTATGACTACATAGTTGAATCAATTCTTGTATGTGTTTTTGCTTTTGAATTTGAAAAAATTCTAACATATTTCCTTTCCACATTTTTACAAGTTTTTCAAAATCTCCCCTTATTTTGAAAAGATAAATACTTCCTCTGTTTTATATTGTGTGTCCCTTAATCAGTTTGTTTTGAGCACATACATTAAGAAAATATTAAATTTTAGATAAAAATAGTTAGATGACTAAACTACCGTTAATTAAATGTTGCAGCATAGTTAATTTGAGAAGTAAAAGACTTTTTAGAGATACGGACATGAGAGTAATTTTGGAAAAACAAATTGAATTGTTTCTTGGTAATATAAATGGATACTTATTTTGGATCAAAATAAAAAAAGTAAATTGGTCGCTTATTGTGGACTGGAGTGAGTATTAATTAGAAAAGGAATTAGACTATTTTTACCCTTATTTATGTCTTAAGATATAATGTCTCTTCACCGGATATTTATTATATTTATGTGTTATCTTCATCTTCAAGAATAATTATTACTAAGGGTAAAAGAGAAAAAAAAATTAATTTTATTTTGAACTTCTAAAATAATAAATAATTTAAGACAATTATTTTTATTTTTAATAAGCACGAGACAAATGGAGTAACAAATAGTCATAGAGTTTCCTATATATAGTCCATAAAACACTGTAAAACCTCTTATTGTAAGGCTTGGACCTTGAAGTTAACTGTTGCTAGCAACTCCATTAAATTATAAACCCCATGTGAGTTTGCTCTTTTTTCCAACTGCCGCTCTTCCCCTGGGTCCCACTCCACCCCCTTTCTTCTTCTTCTCGCTATTTTTCTTTCCAAAATCAAAACATCATAAACTCTACAAGAATTGATTTTTGTTTTTGTTTTGGGCCAGTTCTAAATGGACCCGAAATTCAGCGGAAAGCCTATACCCATCCCATTTCTAGCGGGTCGGACCGACCTTGACCAGATGCCGGATACTCCGACCCGTATAGCACGTCATCGGCGGGCACAATCGGAGACTTTCTTCCGGTTCCCGGACTTCGACGATGATATCCTCGTAGACGACGTCGTAGCCGACTTTAATCTGGATATTTCAGCGCCGTCGCTATCCCCTTCTGCTGATACTCATATGCAACCGGCCAATTCTGCTGACTCGTCGTCGACCGGTGGACCGGGCTTAATGTCCGGAACGGGCGCTAATAATAACCCTAGACCGTTGAATCATTTTCGGAGTTTATCAGTTGACGCCGACTTTTTTGATGGTTTGGAGTTTGGAGCGACAACGCCGGGGGCGGCGGCGGAGGAGGAGAAGAAGGTGTTCGGTTCCGGTTCAGTTTCTGGTTCGGGTACTCGACACAGGCATAGCAATTCGATGGACGGATCATTTTCAACGGCGTCGTTTGAGGCGGAGTGTAGCAGCTCCGTTAAGAAAGCTATGGCTCCTGATCGCCTTGCTGAGTTGGCTTTGATTGATCCCAAGAGAGCCAAAAGGTTTGGACTTCTCTATTTTTTGTTTTTTGTTTTTCATACATTTGTTGTGATTTTTTCTTTTACTTGGAATTATGCTTAGCTCTAATGATTAGGATTTAGGAGGAAATGTCTCTTCAAATCATTTGGTTCTTTGAAAATCTCTTGGGGAAATGTAGGGAACTAGATGGTCGCTATATTTCTTGATTTTGAAGTGATTTGCTGTTTCTTTGGAGGGCCGAAATTGTCTATTTTTACTTGTAGAGAGCTTTTTTTTTGGATGAAGTGATAACCTTTTATTTATGAAGGGCATAATATACCAGAAGTATACCAAAAAGTAGAATCTGCAGGACACTCAATCTTCTATACATATAAAAGAGAAGAAAAGCAAAGGATAGGAGTTAACAGAGGAGGTAGAATTATAATATTAGAAACTATATCCTTTTTTTGGTGAAATTGTATGTGATCAATATTCTCAAACTCAAATCAATGGAAGAGAAGAAATGCATATGATTTGAGAAAGAAGAAGTATGTTGGTGATCATTTGCAACAATTCTACATTGTGGAAAATAATGAAATAAGTTTCCACTAAATTATATGTGAATGGTTAGGATAGTTAACAGCGGAAACAAGTAAACTTTATATATTCAAAAAAAGGAAGAAGGGATTGAAGGGAAGGGAGGGGAGGACTATACTACTTAAAAGCAGTCTAGTAGAGGCTCCTAGCAGAAAAGCCGGATTACTGAGTTAATGAAAAGATGCTATTGTACCTTGTATGCTGATTTAGGATGAAAGAGAATGGTGTTCTACTATACTATATATCTTTAGTGAAGTGGTGTTACCTGAATGGTAGGAGGTGAGGAAATTCAGAAACTACTGATGACATCTCATTGTCAACATAGGAATCTGAAATTTTCAGCACAAAAGGTTATACTGTGTCATTTCTCTTTGTTACATAGCATCGTGTCCCAGCATTACTGTTTTGTCATTTGTATGTTTTTCATTTCCTAAAATACTAAGTCCCCTTGTGGCTTGTAGGTAAAGGTTCTAGCATTTAACTTAGTTTTAAGCTTTTCTATAAACTCATCTTTAATTCTGCATTATTACAGGATTCTTGCAAACAGACAATCTGCTGCACGTTCAAAGGAGCGAAAAATTCGTTACACTAGTGAACTGGAGAGGAAGGTACAGACTCTGCAGACTGAAGCTACTACTCTATCTGCCCAAATCACGGTCCTGCAGGTATGAAATAGTCAAAGAATTTATGCAATACTCTTCATGGTTATCAAATTTTGCTGTAAAAAGTGACCTGAAAATTTCAATAGCTTCTCATGTTTACATACGTTGAACAAAGAGCATATGCAATATGATCATGGTAAAGAACTCCAAAAAGTTTTGAAAGAACTGTGCAATCAATAACAAAGTAACTGGGAAAGAAATGTTGGCGTATAATAAAAAGCTCAATGCAACCTGGATGGTTATTACCAAGTCAGTGAAGCGACCTTTGACTTGTTAGTAATCGGGGTAGGTTATTTCAAAATCAACCCTTTTATCATCAGAGAAGCTTGGATTTAGGGTTGTTATTGGGGTAACTATACCCATCTACCACTAAACTATTATCACTAGATTGATAGCAATATTTTCCGTTTCTTCCCATTATTATTTATTTTGGATTCTTTTTGACTGAATGAGTATTATGTTCATATTCCTGTCCTTTTTTGCAAGTGATGTAGAATGCTTAGGGCTAATAATGCAAACGGAGAACCATAGAGGAATGATATGGTGCCAGTGCTAGGGAACAAGGTCAGGCAGCCATGGGAAAGGAAGGGAGTACTGCAGCTAAGAAAGAGAGCGGAATTGGAGAAGTGGGAGTGCTAGTGCTTTATGCGGAGGGTGCTGTTGCTTGCAATGGAGGGAGGGAGCTAGTGGTTTTGAGGGGAATACTGGAGAAAGGTGAGATAGCGCGGTGTAGGACAGTTGTTAGAATGGTATGGCATCACCCGAGGGGGTGGGGGGTGGTGCGCGTTAAGCGAGATGGAGAGAGGTGCTGCGGAAGGAATAGGTCCTTGTTGATTTTGCTTTTCCTTTTGTCACCCCCTCAACCCCCCCCCCCCCCCCCCCCCACACACACAAAAAAAAAGGGGGGGAACTTTAAAGATGAGAAATATCAACTCCGCACATGCTGGTTGACTAATTGGTCAGTCACGTATCTTTCGGCAAGACCAGTATAATTTTTTAATAGACAATTTAGAATACAACACATCAAAAGTTGGGTTGGTGGAATAAGCTAGCTAAACCTAATATTAAAAATAAGAGTAGGTTACCAATTTAGTAAAGACCTCCAAGTTTGCCTATAATCTCTGAAAACAAATAACAAAGAAACTGAAAAAGAAATTTAAGTAATACTAATGTAATTTTTGTCTGTGAAGTAACACCATAGAGGGGAATTGTCATTGGAATAATATGAATTTAGGTTGTAAATTTAATTGATAGGATCACAGTCTCTGCTAGCTGAACTTGTGAACTAAGAATGCAAAAGGAGAATTTTGGAAATTCCATTCCTTATCCATCAATTAATATCCTTTTTGTACCCATTTTCCTTTTTTTTAAAAAGGAAGAATTTTGGTGTGAAAGGCAGAATTATAGATTCAGACTTTGGAACCGAAACTAGAAATTTTTTGGAAAATCAAGTAAGGGAAGTGAGCTCTAGCAAAGAACTTCAGGTAATTTCATCAAATAGATGAAGGGTTTGCAGTACTCATTTCAATTTCTTTTCTGATTGACAGTTTATTAGATATTATTTGTACGTGGGTTTCAGTTGTTTTTTGAGTTTTTTTTTTCTCACTAGTTGTTTTAGATTAAAATTGATAAGCTGGAATGAACTGCGGGAGCTAAAATTGCATCTGATATTTTACATCGCTTCAAAATTTCCCACTGTTAAAATCTTGAATTACAATAATATATATCATCTTCTTCGATGTGTCATTTCTCCTTTTTTTATCCTTACACGGATCTCCTATGTTTCTCATCACTGCATAATATAGATAATATGGGTCAATTGCATCTATTACATGCATATATTAAATGTAATGATGTGGAAGAAGCTTTTGTCGGTCATGGTTTTTTAAGATGTAGGCTCCAAACTTTTGCTTTTCAATTACCGACTTCTATGCCTGTAGATTACACTTAAAGTTCCGTAATTTCGCAAGCCGGTTCTCTAAACTGGTTCTGACTTCAAATTATTGTGGAAATCATAATTTTTCTTTGGATATAATGAAAATTTTCAGTCAAACCTTTTCTTTTCCACAGCTAGCTGGTCAGGCAATTAGGCTCTTCTAAGCGGTTGCACCTCTCTTTGGTGCTAATTAATGATGTTGTTTATTGAGGAATAGTCATCATATATTAACAGGTTCTTCTTTATTAGTATTTTGTTTTCCAGCATCATTAGAATATCTGAGTATGGTATCCTGCTAGCTTCTCGCAATAAAATCCTACTGGAATCTAATTCCATTGCTCTGGTTGGAGATTCATCTTCTTTTCACTCCTCTTTGTCATTGAGTATGGATCTGACTACCACAACATCATGCATATATTGTTGTGTGACACAGCCTCCAGTTTGAGGGGTGCTTTTGAACTTTTTCCCCTTATTTTCATTTTGGCGGTAACATACAATAGGACAATCCATTTATCCAAGACACGCATATTCTTTGTGCGCAAAATTGTAGTTTCAAGTTGTGTGCATTTCTTTAGATATGTATCAACTGTATTTCTGTGTTGCTGAATGGAACATTATCATTGCAAATTATGCTATTGCTAACGCACTGTCGAAAAAACCGTAACATTTCCTTAATCACTTTCATGCCATTTTTGTATGATGATGCAGAGAGACAATAGTGGATTGACTACTGAGAACAAAGAACTCAAACTACGGTTGCAAGCTTTGGAACAACAAGCACATCTTAGAGATGGTATGCCTGTTTAATAGCTTGATATAATTTTCACTGGTTTATTTTATTGACGAGTGAATATTTTCCAGCACTGAACGAGGCTTTGAGGGAAGAACTACAGCGGCTTAAGATAGCAGCTGGCCAAATTCCAGGCACCAATGGAAACAGGGGGCCACGTCCGCACTTCCCTCCCCAGCCACAGTCATTTGTCCAATGTGGTAGTCACCATGCGCAACAGCAGCAGCAGCAGCAGCACATGCCTCATTCTACCACAACTACCCAGAATATCAGTGGGCAGGCCCAACCTAGCTTCATGAACTTAAATAACAGGGGTTGAAAATGTTAAAAGGGAACATAATTAGCATAGAGCCTTGTATATATTGATATGTAATGGATAGTGTTAGAGGCTGTGAGTGCATGCTACTCAGATCATTTGTACCATTATCAATACTAGTTACTTTAATGCTATAGGAGAAACTTGTTGAAACAGCACCTAGATATTGTTTGACAACATCTTTTATGTGATGGCTATAATAATTTTATTATTTGTGCGGTCACTAGTTGTTAGCACTACATTTTGATCTCAATTAAATAAACCTTGCTGGTGATTAAAATCTTTACCGTTGAGCTAGAAAATTGCTCTTGCTGGCATGATCTTCGATTATGGAAATAGATTTGCAGTTTTCTCTCTATCTATTTAATGGCACCAACCACTCCTAACACGACAACCTTGTATTAGACTCTTGAATGCTTTCAATTGAGCATGATCAGATTTTAGAGTGGACTTCAGATTTGAAAAGCAATAACCAGAGCCAAAGTTAGGGATGGCAAACGATGCGGGGTGGTGCGGTTGCGGGGCACACCGCCCCGCCCCGCATATCTTTTATTTACATTTTTTTAATTTGGTATCTTTTAATAATATTTTGTAATTTCTTAAATCCATATTAGTGCTTTGGTAAAATACTAGTATTCTATAAATGTAGTAGCGAGAAATATGTGGAGAAGAGAGAAAACTGAACGATACAAACTTGCAGTTGATAATAATAAGGAAGAAATATGTGGAATTAATATTTTTTCTGCCGTTTGTTGTTATTTTGGACCTTAAAAATAAATGAATTTAACCGACTTTAGAAAAAGTTTCCTGAATGGATATCATTCCCAATTTTTGAACAGGTTGGATGTTGGCTTACTTGTTTTATTTTTCCACCCCATATGGTGTTTGACACTCATCGTTCTGTGTTATCCTATTTTCAGCTGAACATAAAGTTTCTTCTCCATCCTAGAATAATGTTTTATAGCTTAAGGAATATAGTCTATGAAGGTAGGTTCTACTTTTGGAATCTGATGACCAGAACTGTAGTACATTTTTGGGGCTTCATAGGTTGGAGGGTGGGAACGTGATGATAATTGGTGATATATTTTAAAGGGCAGTAGCTGGCTTAGTTCATGAACATAATTAGAGAACTAAGATAGACATTATAAAGGTTGTCTCCTGATCTTATCAGTGTCAGCTGCAAATCTGCGACCCGTGACCCGCCCCGCCCCGCATTAACTTTTTTTAAAAATAAAAATTAGGCCCCGCCCCGCGAATGCTGAAAACTGCCCCGCACTACCCCATTTGCCATCCCTAACCAAAGTTTGGATGGCTTACTAATTAGGCCAGCTTTAGACTTTAGTCCTATTTATCATAATTTGTTTTGTTACATGTTGCTCCCTTTTAAAAACTATTCTCAGCTTTGTTTATAGGGAAATTTTCACAAAGCACTATCTTTTAATAGTAATTAGACATCTATAGATACCATTTGCTATATTACGGATTATAGATACCTTTTATGTGGTTATAATATGTATTTGATGTATTTGATGTATTTAAGCTATTGTATTCATGAACACAGCAGCAAAAATAAGCGTGAATCAGGGAAGTCCAGTTAATCAGTTATTGTATTCGAGTGTATTCGATTGTATTCATGGAGTGAAACATGGGATTACACTATTTTTAAAAGGGAGAGTGAATCAATTAACATAACAGACTCCTAATATAACTCAACAAACTCAATTATAACACACAAATTTTGTATTTTCAGTTATAAAAAAAATTCTCAACCGAAAAATATCCCAAAAATATAGCAATCTTCAGAGAAATTATATAATACATCTGAATACATAAATTATATTAATTAAAAAAAAATTATGAATACATTAATGGCATATAGAGAGACAGAGAATACAATGAAATACATAGAATATATTTAAATACAATGAGAAAAAAAGACAGTGAATACAATGAAATACATGGAATACAACCAGATACATTGAATTACAATAAAAAAAAAAGACAATGAATACATGAAAATACATTGATATATCTTAACAGAAAATCATCCTACAACATCCATATATCAATATTTTCAATTGGCAAGGACGGTATTCATGAGGCTAGTGGAGCCAGCTTATATAGCAGCGAGGAACGAGTTTAGGAGGAGAATGGGAAGGAAAACGACAGTGACAAGCCTTGGCAGATTCGACACTTGCTACACAGTCCCCATTAAAATTTCAATAGTAACGCTAATGTTTGCGGGCATGGAAATACGCTGCCGCAAGACAACTTCTTGATCCGTAGCAAAGAAATAATCAATTAATGGAGGATCCAACACTTGCTACTCAATCCTAATAGAATGGATCCAAAAAAAATGGGGTTAGTTATAAATCTACAAAGCTAAACAGTAAAAACATACTCTCAGTAACTGCCTAATCCTATCATCAAGTCTTCTACTCATATATATAGTGATCCGCTCTTCAGGTGTCTTCCTCTTTTGCTTTCTTGCCTCTTAACGGAATTGGCTGGTTTGGGGACCAACCCTGATATATTGGTTACCTCCGTAGCAGAGAAGGAACCAATTAATGGAGGATATCGACTTCTTGCTAATAATTCTCCTACTACAATGGAGGATATCGACGGAGAAAAAATCGCACGCGAACTAGACAAAGAAGAGGAAGAGTATCGGAAATTTTAATGAGATGGGGGAAGAGAATGAGATGTATCAAAGTAGAGAGAGAAAGAAAATATTGTAAATGATTAGCGTATTTAGTGGCTTAGGGCTAGGAGGTAACCAAAATTAAATATTTTGCTATAAATCTTAAAAGGTATCTATAGAATATAATTTTTTTAAATGGTATTTATTTAAAATAAATAGGGTATCTATAGAATATAATTTTTTAAATAGTATTTATTTAAAATAAATAAGGTGTTAACCTTTGGTATAGGAGGTAAAAATTCCTTGTTTATTCCAAAAAGGGCACTTTTTTTTTTTAACTTTTTTAGCAATTTCGCGTTGATAACTCCATTAACTAAAGGATCCCTCTACATTAGTAAAAATAGCACAGGCTAGCCAGTTTTCAGACTGGCCATTCAAAAATATCCAGCATTTGCAAAGTCATTGATAAATAATCATTATTTTGCTGCAACACGGAAAGTTCCAGCATAATATACTGGAGATCGGTGCACCTGTGCATGACCTTTTAGTATATTATGCTGGAACTCCAACACGTGAAAAGTTCCAGTATAATATATTGGAGATCAGAGCACCGTTTTTCAGTATATTATACTGGAGTTCCATCATAAATATACTGGAGTATTTTTCGGATTTTGAACAGTGTTTCGTTCAGATTTATCTTTATATGAAAAGTGGCTAAATTCCGATTACTTTTGAAACTGTGGCTATTTTTGAATGACCACTCGTAAATATGGCTATTTTTGAATTTCTCCCTCTATATTAATAAACTTTTTACTGCGTTTTCTTTTCCCTCACTCTTCCATAATTTCTTTTTTCTCTTTCATAAATAACACTTATCCAAATATATCAAATATTATGAAAGAAGAGTATCTCAAAAATAATTCCCTTTACACAATGAGAATTTTAGTATATTTTTTTTTTTTGAGTTTTGAACTTTTTTCTGTACAATTTTATTTTAACTCAAAATATACTTTTAATATATTTCAAGTATATTATATTGTGATAATTTATAATGTAAATATTCTATCAATATGTCATATATATTTTTTATATGTATTTATACCACATATATAACTTAATATATACATCATAATACATTATTGTATTGATATTATTCAAAGTATATTGCTAGAAAATATCTTATAATCTAAAATATTAACATGCCACGAATATGTATATAGAGAAATAATATGTCACGTATTACAATTTATATATGGATAATTATACAGATATGCATGCTATATTAGTGCAAAATATAAATGGTACATTAATAATATCTTTTTGAATATAAATAAGTTTATAAATAATATATGCATATATACATGATTTTTCCTAAAAATATATGATATATAATATACCATAAACATATATTATATAATTTTTTGCGAAATATATGTATTTTATTTCATTAGAATATACAGATATATAATTTTCCTAGGATTAAGTTGAATAAAAAGGTCCATGCATGAAAAGGAAAAAATTTGTTATGGAATGGATTGATGATATATATTTAAGTATATATAAAGACGTATATAAACGACATATGCATATATACATGAATTTTCCTAAAAAAATACATGATTTATAATGTATATCTATCACAAACATACATTATATTTTTTTATGAAATATATGTATTTTATTTCATCAGAATATAAAGATGTATAATTTTGCAATATTATATTGTATAAAAAGGTCCATGTATGGAAAGGAAAAAATTTGTTATGGAATAGATTGGTTTCCAAAGAAAACATAAAACATGTTATGTAATGTTGAGAAAAAATAGGAAAATATATTAATTATTAGGACTACCTTTTTAAGCAGCTTGATACTTGCTGATTTGAATTGAATGAAATCTGCTATATGTATAAATATTTTACTGTCATATTTGTTAATCATTAATTAATGCTAATCTTATATTATATTTTTAGTATTATATTTTTAATAGTCTGCTATTTTACAGATTGAAACCCTTTCTTTTTGGCTGTCTAGTCTTGTTTGTGAGAGAAGAAAAATATGTTAATGAAAGGGATTTTTACCTACCTATACCATATATGAAACCTTATTACCCTCAATGTTTAAGGTTTGTGTTTATTACATTTAAACATACTAAATTACCATTTATATACCATAATTCAAATTAGGGATATGATTAAGGGTTCATTTATATTAGGCATAATTATAGGACTGTATCTTCCCACTTTCTCTTTACTTTCATCTCAACTGTTCATAACACACACAAAACTCACGATGCTCCTATGCTTCCTCTCATTGATCATCCCCAACTGCCCACTACCGTTGAGAAATATCATATTTTCAGATTCACAAGAAAATATTAAATTCTTTGATTGAACCGCTTGAATTTCCACTGAAAATAATAATGGCAGAGAGTTCGAAATTCTTTGACCTCTTTTTTTTTTGGGCAGTGGTTGAAGGTTACTGGTTAACACAGTCGATTGTAGAATAAGAAGAAGACATATTTCCAGAATTTGTAGATATTTTGTAGTCAAATTAGAAAAAATGTAGATAAATTGTAGACTGTTTTTTGCAGAAGATTTTGTAGAAGCTTTAGTCGTTTTGGATTTGTGAAAACAGAAAATAATGCATCTACAATCAGAATACAAATAATCTACAATTTATCTACAAGATATCTACAAAATAGATACATTGAATTTTAATATCCAAATTCTCATTTCAATTGTAGCATAATTGGCATTTTCGACATAATTGTAGAAGATTTGTAGAAGTTTTAGTCTTCCCAATCTACAATTCATCTACAATTTATCTACAATTTATCTACAATATATCTACAATTCTACAATTTAACTACAATTTATCTACAATTTCTGGAAATATGTCTTCTTCTTCTTCTTCTTCGAGTTTGAATCTGAAATTCAGTCAAAACCAAGTCTAATCTTCACCAAAACCCCTCAAAATTGAGATATAAACTCCTAAACATATTCCGAATTATTTACAACAACACCCAATCCAAACAAATAATGATTTTTGAAAACCCAAATTTGAATTCAAAGCTTTCAAGCTTTTTAATGGCTATCAATGGTGGAAAATATATGGAAGAACAGATTTTTTCAACTTTGAGTTGTTGAAACTCGAAAATTTGAATTGTTCGTTCTTTTTTTTTTCGAGAATTTGAATTGTAGTTCTAGAGAAAAATACGCAGATGAGAAATCTTCTTTCCTTTTTTAAAAATTAAATTTAATGTAGAATCAATTAACACCAAGATTCTCTCCTTAATTTAGCCAGCTTTTAGGGAATATTCTGCCCTTTTAATGACTAATAGTCGAATGGTACAAAATTTGTAGGTAAAACGTGGACCGAGCGGGTAATTAACAACCTATGCACATTTAGGATAATAAGGTTTCATATATGGTATAGTTATGAAAAAATCACTTAATGAAACAATGATCCAAAGTTGGACGCAACGTTGGGCTTGTGCACACGTTAAAGGGATAAATTCAAAAATAGCCAGATTTACGACTGGCCGTTCAAAAATATTTCAATTTCAAAAGTAATCGAAATTTAGTCATTTTTTATATAAAAATAAATCTGAACGAAAACATTGATCAAAACCCAAAAAATACTCCAGTATATTATGCTGGAGTTCCAGCATAAGTATACTGGAGCTCCAACATATTATTTGGAGTTCTAGTGTACTTATGCTGGAACTCCAGCATAATATAATGGAGTTCCAGCATAAGTACACTAGAACTCCAGCATAATATACTGGAGTTCCAGCAAAATATACTGGAGTTCCAACAAGTATTCTGGTCCAGTATAATATACTGGAGTTTGAAGCACCGGTGCTCCAGTCTCTAGATATTATATTGGAGCCAGCAAAGTATAGCGGTTCAGCATAATGTGCTGGATTTCATATACAAGTGCACCGAACTCCGGTATATTATGCTGGACCAGTCTCTATTACAACAAAATAGTGACTATTTTTCATTGACTTGGTAAACGCTGACTATTTTTGATTGACGAGTCTGAAAACTGGCTCACTATGCTATTTTTACCATGCTAAAGTCAACTCAATCGTCCCATAAATGAAAGAGTTATGTCAAGCTTGACACGTTGGGAGAAAATCAAAAATAGCCAGATTTACAACTGGTCATTCAAAAATATCCCAATTTTAAAAGTAATCAAAATTTAGCCACTTTTTATGTAAAGATATATTTGAGCGAAAACACTGTTCAAAACCCGAAAAATACTCTAGTATATTATGTTGGTATTCCAGCATAAGTATACTTGAACTCCAACATATTATACTGGAGTTCCAAGATAAGTATGTTGGAGCGAGTTCCAGGATAAGTATGTTGGAACTCCAGCATAATATGATAGAGTTCCAGCATAAGTACACTAGAACTCCAGCATAATATACTGGAGTTCCAGCAAGTATACTGGTCCAGTATAATATACTGAAGTTTGGAGCACCGATGCTCCAGTCTCCAATATATTATACTAGAGCCGGCAAAGTATATCGGTCCAACATAATATGCTGGAGTTCATACACAGGTGCACCGAACTCCAGTATATTATGCTGGACCGGTCTCTATTGCAGCAAAATAGTGGCTATTTTTCATTGACTTGGTAAACGCTGGTGATCAGTCCCAAAACTGACTATACCGTGCTATTTTTACAACTTTAGCTTATCAAAGTAAAAATAAGTTGATTTATTGTTTGAACTATCGAGTAAATATGATTAACTTTGTGACAAATTATGTTCCAACTGATTAGCTTGTAGACCATGCACGCATTCTATTTATTATTTCAAAAAAGAAATAGAGAACTCGAGTTGGAAGAAGTTAAATTCCTTGAACTGATCAAGATACAAAAGTACCTATTAATTTAAAAGTTGAATTTACAATGAATCTATTTTGACATTATTACATAAGAAGATGCCATATATACTCATAGGCGGTAGCCTTGATTTCAACGACAGAATTAATTGATGCATTGCTACGAAAGATTAATTAATGAAACAAGTAGCTGTATTAGACAAGAATATTTACACGATCAAGTTAAACTTGGGACAATATCAACAGAAACAACAGTGATTAGTGGTCTTCGTTAGATATAGCCTAATAGAAAAAATCTAAGTATCAGCCAATTTAAAGTTTAATTAGTGTCTTCCATATGTCAAGTGATTTTAGACAAGAATGTTGACACCAACTAATTTAAACTTGACATAATTCCAATAGGAAAAACAGTAAGATGGTGTTCTTCATTGCAGGAAAATTTTAAATTGAAGTATCAACCAATATAAAAGGAATTACCCCTTAAAACTATTTCATTTATCTTGTCGATTAAAGTCTAAACCAAAATCAAGGTGGTCTTGAATTGTTGGAAAACTAATTCAAAGTTGTAGTAGGAAACCTTAGTTATTTAGAATTTGGTTTATTTAATTCATTTCTAAATAGAATTTGCAGTTAGAATAAATATAGAAATAGACTTTCATGTTTCCAGTTAAAATAGATTTCATAATATTATAAATAGGGGTATTGAAAAAATATTCAATTATGTGGAAGAAATAAAGAATTGTAGAGATCATTCATAGATTTATAATAAAATATTTTCCTTCCTGAATTATCCTTTATCATCAGAAATGCTTATTGTTACATAGTTTGAGCATCCGGTACAAATTAATCGATTATAAGTAAAGAAGTTTAAGTTATAAGATATATTTACAAAATAGTGTAAGAAATATTTACAAAGTAGTGTAAGAAATATTTGCACAAGTAAATCTTAATAATAAATATTAAGAGGTAACCTGGTAAAATGACAATAAAACTACATTAATATTGTAAAAAATGATTATATAACTGAAATGTTGAGTAAAGTGGTTTTGATTTACCGTTAAGCATCTTATCATTCGTAATTAATTCCATGTATTATCCCAACTTTCAACAAATTGTAAATGAAGATAAGTTTTTTCTCTCTCTTCATTTCCTTGAACTTACCAGCTTTTTCTGCTTGTAGAATAATTTGACTCTCTTATTTTCTTGACATTAAACAAAGCCTAGCTAGAAGAAATTGTGACTCCACAAACTTTATTTTGCATTAGTAGCAATAATTCTAGGAATTAGAAATTCATAGTATTTCCATTTGGACCCTTGTCTTAGAAACCATCTCATACCAATGGACACATAATATATTCAATAGGGTCAAGTTGTCTTATCCCAACAAGGAATCAGTTTATATTAAAGCTGTTATCACAACATTCTTGAGATCATCACAATATCACATATAAACTCATCATTGCTTGCAGCTTCAACACATTCAAGAATGGAAATAATCATGTTAATAGTGATTGTGCTAGTGTTGGTTTTACTAGTTGTAGCAGTCTTACTAAAAACAAGGGATTCTCCAAAAGAAATGGAAGCAATTCCAGGTACCTTAGGGTGGCCTATTATTGGAGAGAGTTTGTCTTTCATATCTGAATTCTCAAGCCCTGCTGGTATATACAGCTTCATTAACAAGAGACAGAAACTGTAAGTAAATATGCTTAAGGCCAACATATGATCACTTTCGTATTATATATCTAGCTCTCTAGCATTGTCATTTTCTCCAGGAATCGTAATAATGTGCTACGTTTAGAAAGAACTCAATCACTTGCATTGTGGAAACAATTTATAATCTTACTCGGGAAGGTGAAAGAAAATTCTTTAAATGCTCTATGTTATTGAAATACTCACTTTAATCCAGTGACTGCAGGGGCGAAGAGACCTTTTGCTAAGGGTGGTCACTTCGTCACTGCATATATTGAGAAATTTGTTTACTTCTTTCAAGTCTGAATACCCTTGGGGAAATTTCCGGCGTCACCACTGACTGACTGTATCATGGTTTGGCGCGTGATAGAAATAATGATTGTAGCATGGTTTTGTTTATAGGTATGGGAAGGTGTTCAAGAGTTATGTATTGGGAAGGTACACTGTATTCATGACAGGAAGAGAAGCAAGTAAAATCTTGTTGACAGGAAAAGATGGAATGGTGAGCTTAAACCTTTTCTACACAGGACAGCAAGTACTTGGACCTACTAGCTTGCTCCAACAGACTGGAGAGTCGCACAAGAGACTCCGAAAACTAATTGCTGAACCACTTTCACTTGATGGACTTAAGAAGTACTTTCAATTTATCAACAGCTTAGCTATTGAAACATTGGATCAGTGGTCTGGGAAAAAAGTCTTGGTTCTTGAAGAAGCTTCCACAGTTGAGTCTTTTGATAATTTTATTATAGAGTTTGGTTTTTAATTTAGAGGCATTGTTTCAACCTGTTGGATTATGTTTTTCAGTTCACACTCAAGGTGATAGGCAATATGATAATGAGCTTAGATCCAACTGGTGAGGAACAAGAAAAATTTCGAACCAATTTCAAGATTATTTCTGCCTCTTTTTCTTCCTTACCCTTTAAGGTCCCGGGAACTGCATTTTGTCGTGGCATTCAGGTAACAACATTTTTCAACAGTATATGCAGATCAGGATTGATGGACAAACTAATGAGATGACTATTTGTGAATTACAGGCTCGTGATCGAATGTATGCTATGTTGGACTCAATAATTGACCAAAGGAGAAGTGGGAAAAGCTTGAAACAAGATTTCTTGCAATCCCTGGTAAAGAAGCATGCATCAGAAGGAAATGACGATGACAAACTCACTGATAAACAACTCAAGGATAACATATTAACACTGCTAGTTGCAGGACATGATACTACAACTGCTGCCTTGACATGGCTACTCAAATTTATTCAAGAAAATCCTGCTGTATTGGAACGATTAAGGGTAATTCTTATTGCACAGGAAAAAGGAACAGCCTTTAACTTTGTGAAATTAGATTATAACTTGAATCTCTTATTTGCAGGAGGAACATAGAGAAATCCAAGCTAGAAAACAAGGCACATCAGATCTTGCCTGGTCTGAAGTCAATAATATGCCTTACACCGCCAAAGTGAGCTGCATAATAGTCACGAATCCAGCTTGTTTTCACCCCTGAATTAACAGTTTGGTTGATCTTTCAATGTTCAGGTAATAAGTGAAACTCTAAGAATGGCAACAATCCTGCCTTGGTTTTCAAGAAAAGCAGCAATGGATTTTGAAATTGATGGTAACCGCCAGCTTTCTCATGCCTGGATTTTGTTACATTTCCTGCTTTCATATACAGAGCTAAAATAAATCTTTTAACCATTCTCAGGATTTAAAATCAAGAAGGGATGGTCTCTTAACTTGGATGTAGTATCTATCCACCGCGACCCCAAGATATTTCCTAATCCTGAGAAGTTTGATCCTTGTAGATTTGATGTAAGTTTTCCAAAATAATAAGCAGGCTCCTTCTATTCAATCCCTGAGATTTTATAACAAAATTGGATTCTCTGCAGGAGCCTCTAAAACCTTTCAGCTTCCTTGGATTTGGAAGCGGACCACGTATGTGTCCTGGAATCAACCTGGCCAAACTGGAAATTTCTGTTTTCCTTCATCATCTTGTCTGCAGATACAAGTAAGAAAAACATACAGGGGAAAGAACTAGAACCAAACAAGAAAAGGGAAAATAAAGAAAACCAGTCGGTCCTTTTGAAATTTTCTCTAGTTCCTGCTGATAAGCCGTGTTTCTAATTTGAAGAGTTTTCTGTGTTGCAGATGGACACCTTTAGACACAGATGATTCTGTTCAGCCAACACTTGTCAGGATGCCGAAGAACAAGTATCCCGTCATGGTTGAGGCACTTTAGATAATGTGTATTACATTGTTTTAGAAAGAGGAAAAGAAAGTATTTTCAGATTTATACGAGAATGTAACAGCAGAAATAAGAAAAGGTGCTAACTTCTGGTTCCAGTTTAACCAATAAGTAACCAAGAAGTTGGAATAGTTCCTAAAGATCCATTGTTAAATTGCAAGATAAGATATGAAACTCTTTGATGATGATAAAAAATTGGTAATCTAACAAAGTGATATATTTTAAAGCTCAAAGCAACTACTTTGCTGATTTTGTTCTGCTTCCTCTTTCATTTTCTTCTTTTCTCGTTGAGAGGTGTGGCTGGTATATATATGGCAGGAGATTGTTACAATCAACCCTTGGCCCTCCTATTCTACCAATGAATGTGATACATTTAACTCAGATGCATAGCTCGAAAAAATCTAAATGCGCATTGTAAGTAATTACTCTCTTATAGCCACCTGCTCTCAAGAAAAGAAGATGACTGTAACTACAGAAAAAAAAAGGGGAAAATCGAATAGTATACATCCTTTCAACCTTAACCTGCAGTTTCTGTATTAACTTCCATGATTTCTTTCCACGCACTTCCTGGATATTCCTCAGCCAAACAACGTATAGGCGACAGATAGTATAATAAATGGTTTGCAGTTTCAATGAGATTGAGAAATTGTAAAAAGGCTTCACACAGAAAGTTTAGATTCTGTTTGCAACAGAAGAAATTGTACCTCCACAATGAAGAAGCATTACATTTCTCACATATAGAGTTGCCATAATTGAAAGAGCGGCTCCAATTAGATAATTTGCTAAAAATAGCTTAATTTCTACATATACTTTGTATGACTAAATTAATTTACCCCTTCAGTATTCTTAAGTTATTTTAATTATCACATATTGTGACAATTCTTTACCAAAAGCTTCAAATTTAAATCTATGAGAATCAACCCAAAACTTACTTTAATATATAAGAAGAAAGGTGAGGGCCTAACAAAGAAGAAAGAAAGGTGAAGACCTACTGGTTCATGGTTCATTGGAGGCACTGTGAATCGAACCTCGGTATACCATGAAAGGAAGGACTCCAGCGGAGTCATTGAACCAGTGGCAGCCGGAGCTGCTTTATGCAACGTAGGAGCCATGCAAAACATTTTGTTTGAATTATTACAGATATTACATAAATAGTCAGATTTTTTCCCAAAGAGTGCGGGCGTACCACCCCTACCTCATAAGGTAGATCCGCCCCTGCCTGCACCTCGTACATATATTACAGCACCTTGCTGCAGGCACCAATGCCGCTTTACTGCATAACTCTTCAAACTATGTCTAAAGATATGAATATACATGCAGTCCTCAACCTCCAAAGGGGATAAAAAACAGAAACAGAAACAAAAACAAAAGAAAAAGCAAATGCTTATCTGCTATAGAAATTAACTTGATAGAAAGAAAGAAACACACAGGCTCAAGCCATCAACCCCTCTTCATGGGCAGAATGTTTACATCCCAATAATATGATGATAGGAATTATTTTGCTTCAAGAATTTTCAAGTCATAACCGCTGACGTATTTTTCTGCCAGTTTGAGAGCAAGAATGGGATTATGTCTACAAGTCCATAACCGAACAAGACTAGTACACTGCATCCAAAAAATCTTTTGCACAAATGCTACCATAACTTTCTTCCGGGTCATCTAAATTCTCTTCTCAACATTTTTTCTCAATTTTGCTATGGCTATGAGTCCCCCTTTCTCATATCAAAGGCAGCAGACTGAGAAAATGGAGAGGAGCACAAAAGATTCACAAAGCTGCCACAAAATTTTGGAAAATCATTCCTTATGATAACACATTTTTGCAGAAGCAAAGGGGCCACAACAATACACTTCTATGACTCCAAGTCACAATTCAAACATCACTTCTACAAAGAATCAAAGGCTTCCTACAGAAACAACAGAAACTAATAGCTTCTCTAATTCAAACATCAGTGACACGATGGCTCTAATGTTTCCTACAGAAACAATGAGAAACCTATAGCTTCTCTATCTAAGAATTACATCCTCTGTGCTGAGGGCAGCAACAGTTTCGACTCCCAATATCTGCAGCTAGACAAGGAGGCTTGACGTTCTCATCCTTGTACCAGATTGATCGTGCTTTAACTAACTCGTCCAAGAAGTCATCCAGCTTTTCGACTGTGACACTAGGCATTACAACAACATGTGACATATTTCTTTCACAAGCAAGTTGCCACTTGCGAACAAATTCCTCATCTTTAGGTCGCTCAAAAACAACTGTGCTGCTCAGTTCATTCAGCATAGCACTGATTCCAGCTCCTATAAGGCGATCTTTTAAGTAATGAGCATTCCTTAGGCACTTCTGGACTTCTTTCTGGAATCCCTTGTACCCTTTTCTGTTCAGGGTGCACCAAAGGAAAAGTGGAGCATGCCCATTCCGACTTCCCATGATAGTGGCGTCCCTTGAAGCAAGGTACTCCACATTACTAGAAAGGGCATTAATATGCTCCAACCTTGTCAGTTGAACACCGCATGGCATTGGACATCCTACAAACTTGTGACCAGAGACGCTCACACTACCAATTGGCTTTTTGAAAGTAACCTGCGGTGCCTGTACATATTCACAATGTTACTTGAGAGGTAAACCCTGAAACAATAGCATTACCTTCAAAAAAAAAATTTCTTCTTTTTGGTTTCTTCCTTTTCTGAAAATTTAAATTCTAAATTTATTGTTCCGTAAAATGGTACGTAGGAAATTAAATTCATGTTTCATAAAAGCGCTGTGGCGGTGGATGGTCTCTGCTTGCAGAATCTCTTTTTTGGTTTGAAGAAATTACCACATGACGAATATTAATACTTGTCAAAAGAAAACAGGAATATAAACACTGCCAACAGGACTGTAGATCTGCATACAAAATCTATTTCATCCTTTTTTCATTTATTACTGTGAAGAATCCACACAAGGAACACCTACTGCCAACAGGACTGGGAAAAAGATACTTTATTTTTTAGTCCTAATCAGCCAAAGAAATGAATTCTGCTTCTCTCATCATTTCCCCTTTAGTTCCAAAAGAAATGGTTATAGAGAACGAATTTGACTTTTAACCTTCTGCCTATTGCTAGTGGCAAAGGCAGCAACTTTTCACATTTTCAATTATACAAGAGTACCTCATAAACTCCTGATTCGCTAAAAATAGCCAAGTATTTTTACATACACTTCACATAGGCTAGTTTAAGAAATGCAAGGAGAAGTTAAACAATAAAAATAGTTCGGATAAACAAATTACTTACACGCTTGACAAATGGCATCATAAGACCAAAGAGAGCCCCATCGCAGTGGATATAAAACCGATCATGTGAAAACCCGCACTCTTCAAGGGTTTTTATGACAAGATCAAGATCATCGACGGCTCCTTTCACAGTGGTTCCTGTAAACCAAAAGAGATGGCACATTAGGCAGCTATGCGGTTGCTGCATTTAGGGAATATCTCAGATAGTGAAAGGGTAAGAGATTACCGATGTTGACATTGAGGATTGCAGGTTTTTCCTTATTTGCTAGTAGCTTAACTTTTAAGTCTGCACAATCTATTTCACCAGTTAGTAGAGTGTCAACCTTCACACATTCCATTCTATACATTCGTGCTGCTTTAAAAACAGAATAATGAGACTCCTTCGAAGCATACAAAATTCCTTCGGGAAATACTTCTCTCCTGCATTATTACGACAGTATTTTCCTTAGAAATAGAAAAAAGAGAGGAAAAAGGAGGGAGATCACCTCTTCAGCAGTAACCTAATGCTTCCAAAGGAAAATTTTTAAAATTATACTAACCCAACAAGGATTCCATGAAGATTTCCTTCAGTTCCACAGTTTGTGATGTATCCCCAATATTCATTCTTCTCTATTTCCCATAGGCGTGCAAACCAGTCCAAAACCCCAACTTCAAACTGCCTTGAGTGCACACCATAGTTACTCTCAATGAATGGATCCCCCAAGTTATTGATGGAAAAATGCTGCAACTGTGTGAGTGCACCATAATCGAAGTCCAAATTATATGGATATCCTGTGAAAATCAGCAATCTTAGATAATAAGGCAAATGTCGTTTTACACCTGGAATGCAATGAAAGTAGTCAAGGATGTTGTAAAATGGACTAGTCCACCCACCCACTGGGACATACTGTTGGCTAATTTCAACACTATATCTATATTCATTACCAAAAATAACATCGGTACGGTAATTTGGAGGCAATCAGTATATAAGGTTCTAATGAAGAAAAAGCACTTTTTAATGCTAAACACAACTCTGCTTCTTTTGCCATGAATAGGCATGTTCTTTTCATGTCGTCCCCAATGAAACTAATAGCAAAGAAAAATATTCAGCTACTTGTTACAACTTTCCAATGCAACAAGCTGGACAGCTTAATTAGTCGAGGCCAAAAGCAATAGCCACAAGTTTGCTAATTTCAAAGACAAAACTCAGTATTTCAGAAAAGTGCTACTTTTAAGCCCGAAGAGTAAATTATCAAAATTCTAAACCAAAAAAAATTGCCCCAAAAAGGAAACATAATAGTAAGTCATATCATTCACATTGGAGCTATATCCTAGTCTCTCCCATTTTAAGGGGCATTAACTAATAACAGATAGACAAAAGTTTGAGCTAGAGATACCATTCCTAATATATATGAAACCAATTTAGAAAGCTAAACTGGCCATAGTAGCAACATTTGTCAAAAAAAAATAATATATCTAAAGCCAGCTTAAGAAAATCTATAATTCCCTTTATGGACCAGTAAATCCAATGGGCTGTGGTAGAATTTCAAATTCAAACCTGTAAAGTTAAAATCTTGGATCGGCCTCTACAAAGAAATCAAAATCACATGTCACAATTCAAAATTAAAATGAACACGATACCTAAATGGTACTTAGTTCGATCAGTAAGAGTCTTCCGATACCGAGCCAAAACACTAGCCATATAGGCTTCCTTATCACCGGTAGATTCATCATCAGCATCAGGTTCCGTAACAGCTAAGCACGTTGTATGTATGTTCCTCCCTAACACAATCTCCCTCTTCTGCTCCTCACCATCATTAAACGCGCCATCTACATCCTCCGATTTCACTACTGCCGGCACCGGCTCCGCCACAGCCGTCAGATCAAATTGACCGTCCGCTGCCACCTCTTTTCCGATCACAGCGGAGCTGACCGATTCGATTACTGCGCTTGTTCCTACCATAGCTCTGTTCGAATCAACAATCACTGCTTCCATTTTAGTAAAATTTAATCAAATCGTCAATTTTTTTAATTGTATACAAATTTAGTTACAGATCAATTCAAATTAATTGGAAACTTTTAATACAAAAATTCACCCAAATTACATATGGATCTCAATTCTCTAACAGATTATTTTGCATTTTTATTACAGATTCCCATATAAAAATAAACAAAAAATTTGCGCTTTTATTTTCTTCCGCAATGTATGAATATAAATGCGAAAAAATAGGAATTAGTGGATAAATGTATGGTTTTACCTGAATTAGGAGGATTATTGTATAGGGAAGACCTGCAGTATCGGCTGAGTAAAGATCGGATGAGTTAATTTTGCGGAGAGAGGAAAAAGGAGAAAATACGGTTTTGAATTTATAGCCTAATAACTGAATATTTCTTTTTATTTTCAGTCTTTTTCTTATATTTACTGATCAGTCCCTCGTAGTATTTTTTTTAGATCGGAACTCCCTCATGGAATCATTATGACTTTACTAGGCGCTTAGACGTGAATTAACTGATATTTGAGAAAATATAATATTTGAAGTTGGTGTTGGAAAAGCATATTTGGAAATTGAAAGTGTAATTGGATATGAAAAATAATTAAAATTTTGTGAGTAAAATCTTGAAAAACCTCTCTAAATCTATTTTTCAAATTTCATATTTCAAGTTTGAAATTGAAATAATGGCAATTTGATAGCAATCACCTATTTCAAATAATCCCTAAATATTATTTCAAGCTTTTCAGCACAAAATCTATGGTTCACTCCTCGAGTTCTTTAGGACAAGATTTACTTCCCGTGAAATAATTTGAAATGAATAGAGGAGTCTTCCCACTTTATTCTCTCTATCCGGTTTATGAATAACTCTTTTTGAGTTTAAGAGAAAATGATTTGAGTGAATGCTTGTAATTGTGTTTAGTATATATGTTAGAAGTTTAGGATATATTAAGGGAATCGTTTGGTACGAGGTATAAGAAGGTATAGTGCTGGTATAAAAAATTAATATCACCTTAATTCTTTTTTTGGTTAGCAAACTTGGTATAAGTTATCTCGTGATTAAAATTAGTACTGAGATAACTTATACCTTGTAGAGGGTGAGGTAATTAGTGTCAGGATAATTTATACCTTCTTCTTAGAAATTATGTAATTTTTATTTTTAATACAACAAACCAAATAGTGAATAAAAAATAATATTAGAATAACTAATCTCAATATAACTTATACCGGCATAAGACGTGTTCAACCAAACGAACCCTAAAAGAATAAAAGCGAGTTTCTATTTTAATTAATTTGCCTTTTAGAAATGGGTGGAGTTGCCATATTAAGAAAATTATGAGTGCCCCTTGAGAGTCCGAACAGACAATTTTTTATTGTCTAAACAAAAAAACAAAAAAAAAAATGCTATTGGATGGCACGAAAATTTTTCAGCTTAGTTGGTTTCAGAAGGAATCATCTAGTTAGATACTATTAGAAAAAGGAAACCAAAGAAACCAACTAATAATTATTGTTAATTAATCTTTATTAAATCACTACCTAAATCAAGAAGACTAATATAAAACAAAACATTCCCTATTGTTTTTCTTAAAGAACTAAAACTAATTTGATATAGTTGCAATCTACTATTCTAACCTCGATCATGCGTCTAAGAACACCCACTCCAAAATTTACGAGTTCACTTCTCTAGAAGAAAATAAAACTAAACCAATTTGATTTTGAACTGGCAAGAGAATCAATAAAAAAGAAACAAAAGAGAACCAACACAATTCATGATTAAGCAGTCACAATTCTAGTTGGAAACTCTACGGTTTAATTAGATTAATTCCTATTATGTGAAAAACAAATTTGGAAAGTCGAAAAAGAAGAATCAACGAGCTAGGCCCCAATCTTTTCAAGATATTATATTTAAACTTTAAAAAAAGAGGGGAAAAGATACGTATCACAACCAATGATGCAAGAGCAATTGGATTCCAAAGATTCGGTAGGGTAAGCAGCAAAAGGTGACAAAAGAGATAAGTGCAATTTATCATGTGAAAATATCTGAATTGTATAGGAATACTTGACTGGCACCTTCTCCTATGACCCATATACTTTAATGTTTGTTAAGTGGTCAAGTGGCAAACATCTATTGGAACAAATTTATGTCAAATCTATGGTTCCCCATGCAGATTGTAAATTGCTTCTGTAGTCCTTATGTTTTCTTAAATTGTAATAACAAACCTTTAATTTTAGGAAAAAGGGCCAAATATACCCCTTTACTATTGGATATTGTTATGTTTAACGGCAAATGGCTAAATATATCCCTGTACTATGAGAAAAGATTAAATATATCCTTCGTTATATTTTGGGTCCAAATATATCCCTACCGTAATACTATTGGTTCAAATCTACTCTTCTTCTGTTAAGTTTGTCCAATGTGGACACATAATGCTACATGACACTGATATTTGATGAGGTGGATTCCACATGGCATGCCATATTAGAGCCCCTATTCCTAATAACTAAAATTTAAAATATAATTTTTTTATGGTACCGGTAATCATAGCAATAGTGGTGGAGGGGAAGAAAGTTTTAATGGTAGAAAAAAATAGAAGAAAGGGGTAAAATGGGTTAGAGGCGTTGAGGTGGTAAACCATGTGGTATTCACCTCATCAAATTTCAGTGCCACACAGGATTAGATGTCCACTTTGAACAAACTTAATGAAAATGGGGTAATTTGAACCAATAGTATAGCGACAAAGATATATATGGATTTAAAGTATAACGAGGGGTACATTTCAACCTTTTCCGATACTATATGGGTATATTTGACCATTTTCCGTATATTTAACACTTGTTATATTATCCGATCAAATTTATCCTTACCGTTATACTATTCTCCCAAATTTACCCCTAATATCAGCAAACTTTTAAAAGTTACCCCTTGATCTGTTATGTAATCCAAAATCTCCTATTTTTCTCTTAGTTAAATTACTTGTTGTTCTTCCTACTCTACTATTTTCAGAAATTATTATTGATGTGAATGCTAAAGGTACTAGACTATATAATTTTTTTTTAATAAACAGTTCTTCTATTCAACCAAAAATGTTCTTTACAAACCAGGAAGCTATACTATGTATGACAATAACATATACACATCACAGCTAACTAGGATCAAACATGGAATAAAATACATCAAAATCTAACTATGCTATGGGAAAAAAGTTCGATGATGCAAAATTTCTCTGCCACCTGGGAAATAATCTTCCTCTGATATGTATATGGACTGTAGTCTCTCGACAAAGTCTGTCTTGTGAGGTGATCCCACCTTAAACCTAAGCTTGTTTATGTCCCTCCAAATCAGATAGATCATCATACCAAAGACACATGAACAACTGTCCAATGTCCATTTTTCATTTGGGCACACATGGTCACCCATTGTACCTCCTCATACCAAGTAGTGATTTTCCTAGAATGTCAAAGCCATGACAGAAGCCTAGACCAAATACTCTTAGTATAAGAGCAATCAAAGAAAAAAAATGCTCAAACAGTTCATTAGTTAAACCACAGAACACAAATGTTTAAGGAACTTGAATTCCAATTTTCTACAACCTCCCCACACTAGGTAGTCTACCATTAGCAACAAGCCATAAATTGAACTTGAATCTGAGGTGCAATTGTGGTTGTAAAATCAAACTCTTCCGAGGGACCCTCTGGAATTGAGGATGAAGAAGCTGGTAGAATTTCTTTATGTTAAAGCTTCCACCAGGAGTCTGCAGTTGAGCCAATCTAGAGGTCAAGTCAGCTTGCACATTTTGAAGTTCTGTAATAAGACTTCTAAGTCCTAGTATCTTTCTCACAAACCAGGCTGCATTCTTGAGTATTGACACAGAATCTACAATGTGATTTTTCATGTAATAAGAATGAACCCAACGAATCCAAAGACAATATTTCTTCATGGTTATATCCATAGATGTTTAGCTACATCTACTTTGTTCCGGTGATAAAGATTCCCCCAGCAGCTTGAGGCATACAAATTTTCTACTTGAGTAATTGGGGCACCAATTCTATCCTCTGAATTCAGTATATTTTTGAATTCACCACACATAAGCCACTCAGTTGTCACTTGAGAGCCAATATGAGTAAGTTTATCCCATAGTTGTTGTCTTGCACCAGTTCATCGCTAGCATAAATTACAGTGAGCAGTAAACTGAGCTGAATAGTAGTGTTATTTACCATACAATGGATAAATTGATCACCAACCTCCAAGATCTGGACTTGTATACGTGCTTTCCACAGTAGCCAAACCCGACCATTATAAGCATGATAATAATTATAACAAGCCTTCCAATCCTTTTGCTACTTTCTGTGTGATCATTTTAGATTGATTCTCTTTCACTCTTGTTCAATTATCCCCATAACTTATTTTATACTTCTTCAGAAGACATGCATCTCTTTCTATTTAAAGGGCCTATTAAACCCGCTAATGTTCCATGTGCAGATAATCATGGAGGTTGGAACTGGTTTGTGCCACTCTCCCAATTCTGGTGAAGTCTGACTCTGAGTCAGTATTTCAAATCTATTGGTGGCTCTCCACTGGTTTGTAGAGCAACTAGCTTGTGTCAGCATTTGAAAATTGAACAGTTAGTTCACCATCAGCAAACCTTTTTCCATGATTTTGCTGGCCTGGACTCTTTGGGGTACTGCTAGAAAAGGAAAGTCTTCCTTTGCTAGGGGAAGAGCAATAACCTGTATTTTTCAGCAGCATCCTATTTTTGAGGAGCATCTTGATCAGTTAAAATTTTAGTTTGCTCTTTGGCCACCCATTTAGAAACAACCTTTCTCCTCCTCCTGGCTCTCCTCTTCTTCTTAGGCTATTATACAAGATCTTCTTTTTCCTCCTGTGCTTTTTTCTACCAGCATTCATCAGGAGTATGGCCAAATTTAGCACAATCAATACACTACTTAGGCCTCCAGTCATAGCCTATATCATGGTGAATAATACCAGATGAGGTATGAAATTCCATACAGCTAGAGAGGGGTGGGCTGTATCTATTTCTACTAACACTCTAGCGAATGCGATCCATCTCGGTTGTAAATAAATCAGTGTACAGAGGTTTGCCAATTACACCGGCCAATTTAATCAGTGCTTCAGTAGACCGGTAGCCAATAAGAAGACTAGGGAATTTCATCCGTAGCAGAATAACAATCAAGCAATCAGGATAAAAGCAAAGTCAACAGTCTAATTCTTTAATATAAACGGTTTGTTATACGTATAAGAACCAGAATGCATAACACGATTCCTGTCAGATATAAAATCAAATCTGAATATTTAACAGTCATCATCATGGTATAGGATTTTGGGTTTATTGATGAAATTCTAAAAAAATTCCATATAATTTTCCATAGATTTTACATATGGAGTATCACCTAATACATAACCAATCAGAGATGATCTCCACTTGTTCTCTAATGTCCCCCTCATTAATTTGAATGAAAAAAGTATCACCACGCATAGCAAGAGGAATAAGTGAGTGGTTTACCCATTTGTGATCTATGATTCCGCTGGTAGGATTTTTCCTCATTTGGGGAATCGTTCTTCATACCTGATTGTTCCGCCATTGCACCCACCCTTTTTTTTTTTGTGATAATGAGTTTGGAATTAGTTTAAAATTTGATTTATTTTTCAACCATATACATACCATAGAATTCAGTGGGTCTATTTATTATATGTTATATGCAAGTGATCATCTTGTATATACATGTATATTCGAATATATTTTGTTATTGTCTGGTTAGTATAGAGTTCAATCGAGTAACTTAAGAGTGCACAATGCGTAGGCATTTGATTAAAGCAAAGTTGAATTCCACAATGTAAAGTCTCCAAAGAACTTCACATTCTATCACTAATACTTGCAAAGTCTCTATACCTTTGGTGCAATGAACTTACTTAAAGTTGGGTTGTTGTAAGTACTTTTGGAATTTCGACAAGCTACTAATTTAGATTATTCAATTTACTATACTTTTTACTAACCATTGCATTATTTTAATATTTCTTTCTCTTATTTTTTTCAATTAAGAAAGTAGGTAAATGCCAACTATTTCGAAATAATGAATCAAGAAGAAGAATAACCGACTTAACTGAAAAAAATTTGGGAAATTTTTGGTCACCCAACGGATGAGAGGTAATTTTTAAAAGTTTGCTGACGGTAGGGTTAAATTTGACCGGATAGTATAAAGGTACGTTTGGCCGAATAGTATAACGGAGGTTAGATTTAGACGATATTTGAAAGTAAAGGGTAAATTTAGATATTTTCCCTTAACCTTAAAATATTCTATAGCTATAGGACACAGTTTTGTTTACTAATTATACTTTGTAATAGTTTTGTAAAGTTATAGGATAGATATTTTGGTAGGACATTGGCACGACCCAAAATCCCACCAATAGTCGCGATGACACCTAACATATCGGCTAGGTGAACCAATCATACAACAACTAAATAAACAACAGTATCGAAGCAATATATCAAGTCCACTAGAGATTTATAACACAAATAAGTCTAGAATAGCACCAATACGTAGAAAATAGTAATACAATCCCCAGAAACTAGTATCAACAAGTACATGAGCTCCAAGAGTGTCGAAATACAATAATACAATCCCCAGAAACTAGTATCAACAAGTACATGAGCTCCAAGAGTGTCGAAATACAATAGTGTGAACTCCATACAACAATGTCTGAAATAAACAACAGTCTCAAAATAGGAAAAAATGTAACTTCAAGGTCTCGGGATGGACAAGTTGCACTATCTCGAGTCTCCTAGCGCCACAATGATCTACTCCTCAACTCTGCTAGTGCCAATACCTGGTTCTGCATAAAAATATGCAAAAGTATTGTATGAGTACAACTAACCCAATGTATTCAGTAAGTATCTAGACTAACTTTGGCTAAGTAGTGACGAGATTGATCAACATATACTTAATATCATAACTTGAACGGTCCATGAATAAATACAACACAAGAATCTAACAGAAATACAATATAAGATGATCTAGTGCAATTAACAGAAGTAATATTGTGCTTTTAGATAAGAAATGATCAGAACTCATATTGATTCATCGACTCAGCATAAAAAGATGATATGCATCACAGAGCATTGTTATAAATGCCAAGTATAAGAGACTATACTATGTATGCATGAATAAGACTCGCTCCAACAATCGACACTCCCCAAGTGCCTAACAATGCGCAAACAAGACCCAAGGTACAATGGATGATCACCTGGCTCCGGATGAACGGATCCAAATCCATGCACTGCACGAAGAACTCACGTGTTGATAACATAACACTCGCATGGACAACCCATGTGCCAAAATACTCATCTCCCACAGACAACTCATTTGCCTCAACCTCAGTCCATAAAGAGTTTCTATATGCGGAATATATTTATACACGTCATAATCAACATGACTGATGTATATGGATATAAGATATATATATATCCAAAGACATGCATGTGAACAGTGGGACTATGACTAGAACAAGTAGAATACAATGTCACAGATAGCCATTTACGGTTAACAAGATATGAAAAACCTAAAATATGGGTTCTAGCATGATTAAGAGAGCTCACGTAGCCAGACAAGAATAACAAGTCATAAATAGCACACGATGTAAATCAAAGCACAAAGTAGCCTAAGAACTTTCCCGAACAAGAATAGTCCATGAAACTTGCATATATGCTCGCCACCATGCATATACACTGCCCCTAATACATAGCAATAAGTCAAATAAAGTCAATCTCCTAAGATAGATTTCCTTAAGCCAAGTCTAGACAAGATATTTATCTTATACAAACCAAATCAATCTTCCAAAAGTGCCTTTTATTTAGATATCATCTGTAACCGGCTTAAATCTAATCAAACAACACTCAAATAAGTTAAATAAACCCATAGATATCAATTTCAAACAATAAAATTTCAATCTTTAATCAATTCTCAAAAAGTCAACAAAAGTCAACCTAGGCCTATATGGTCAAAACCTGAGTCTAAGGGTTGATCATGTTTACCCATAATCCCACAGGTCCAAATATGTCTTTAGTTTTCAAATCCAAGTCCAACCCAATGCTCAAAATCTTAATTTACCCTCTCTTAAGTTACAGACAAAATCACAAAGTTCACATTAAAATTTCATATTTTAGGTGTAAAAATCCATGGGCAATATAGATATATGATCTAATCCAAGTGTAGATGCTTACATCCAAGATAGTAGTGAAATCTCTCTTCAAAGTCTCCCCCTTTTATTCTCCAAAACTCAAAAATGTAAAAAAATGGGCAAAATCTCGAAATTTAAACTTAAAAAACCCCTGCTAGAACTACCCTTCACGAATGCATCGTGAAGCACAATATTCCACCGTGACGAATTTCTTTTTTTTTTTTGCCGATGGCAAACAGACCCTCGCGATCGTAAAACTTCAATTGACTCCTCTGCACGGACGCGATTAAGAGCCTCGCGAACACGATACCCATCTTCCTCCACCCTTTGTGAATGTGATACCCCCTTCGCAAACACGAATTATAACAACCCCTGGTCGAAATCCTGCATCGCAAACTCAATGAATACCAGACACCAAAAAATCTAGCACTACCAAACATGCTCAGGGTGGTCCAACCATGTCCAAACATCTCAACAAGTCCATAAATACTACTCGTACCTATCCATGATCTCAAAATACATACGGAATTACACATCTAAGAATCAAAGGTCAAACCATATGTTGAACTCTCTTAAGTTCATAAACTCCTAAACTTCCAACCAAGCATCATATTCATGCCTACACACCTTAGATCTCAACAAAATTTTTCACACAAGTCCAGTTTAACAATATAAAACTATCTTCAGTCCGGGAACATCTATCAAAATTCGATAACCTCAAAGTCAACTATCGGTCAAACTTATGAAATCTCAAATTCTTCAAATTGCCAATTTTATGCAAATAGAACCAAAATCTTCTAGGAACAACCAAAACTAAATTTGAATATACGCCCAACTACAAAATCACCATACAAACCTATTGGAACCATCAAAATATAATTTCGAGGTCGTTTACCTAAAAGTCAAACCGTGGTTATATCTAAAAAAGATTAAGGCTTCCAAAATAAAACTAAGTGTTTCAATTCACTCTTGAACCTCCTCAAAACTAAACTAACCATTCCCACAAGTCATAAAACATCAAATGCACATACAAAAAGCGTCAAATAAGGGGTTGTGATTCTAATACTCAAGCGATCCATCAGGTTGTTATATTCTCCATCTCTTAAACATATATTTGTCCTCGAACGTCTTTAAAAACATAGGTGAACTGCTGAAAAGATATGGATATTTTCTCTGCATATATGACTTGGTATCCCAAGTAGCTTTCTCGCTCGGTTGGCCTCTCTAAAAAACCTTTATCGACGCGATCTCATTTGACCTCAACTTCCGAACCTGCTTATTCAAATTTTGGTCACAAGCTCTTCTTCATAAGTCAAATTCTCATCTAACTGCACCCTATTGAAGTCCAAAACATGCGCCTTGTTTGCATGATACTTCCAGAGCAGAGAAATATGAAACATCAGATGAACTCCTTAAAGACGAGGAGGTAAAGCAAGCCTATGAGAAATATCTCTAGCTCTCTATCACACCTTAAATAAAAAAATAAAAACTCGGACTCAACATGTCTTTCCTCTCAAATCTCATCACTCTCTTCACGGATGAAATCTTCAGAAATACCTTCTCACCCTCCATAAATACCACATCGCGAACCTTCTTGTCCGCATTACTCTTTTGTCTAGACTGAGTTGTACGAAGTCACTCCTAAATCAACTTCACCTTATTAAATGCATCATGAACCAAATCTATACCCAACAATTTAGCCCCACCAAGCTCAAACCAACCAATAGGAGATCGACAATGCCTACCGAACAAGGTCTCATATGGAGCCATTTGAATGCTGGACAATTGTTGTATGCAAACTCCACCAATGGTAGAAACGATCTCAAGCCTCCGAAATTAATAGCACAAGCTCTCAACATATCCTCCAGAATCTTAATAGTATGCTCAGACTGGCCATCTGTCTGTGGGTGAAATACTGTGATAAGCTCCACATGTGTACCCAACTTATGTTAAACTTCTCCCCAAAAGTGCAAAGTAAACTGAGTACCCCAGTTTGGAATTATAGAAATAAGCACACCATGCAAGCTAATAATCTGTCACGACCCCAGTTCGTCCTCCATGAACTGTCGTGACGGAACCTAGTCCCTAGGACTAGGTAAGCCTAACAAGTGCGGAAAAACAATTGAAACCTTGAAGAACTTATAACTTAAAACCAAAATTTAACAAAATGTAAAATGCCACTCGGCACATACAGCACAATATCTTAAACTTCTATAATACTATCCCAAAACCCAAAAACTCAAAGAAACACAAGCTAAGAGAAGATAATAAAAATGCTCTAACTCCGGAATGTCTACATCAACAAAATGATAGAAGGGCTAATACTACAAGATAGAATAAAGATGGAGACTCTTCGATCTACGGACGCGGCAGATATACCTCGAAGTTTCCAAAGCTCTCCCTACCTCAAGGATGGTAAGTCTGTGCAGCAGTACCTAGATCTGCACATGAAAAACATGGCAAAAAGGGCATGAGTGCACCATAACGGTACTCAGTAAGTGCCAAGCCTAACCTCGATTGGGTAGTGACGAGGAAGGTCAGGCCCTACTGAGGTTAAATAAGATACAGGTTTAACAATGTGAAATGACAGTGTAATTAAATAACACATGATATAAAGGATAACAACATCTATTACAAAGGCAAGCAAAACACAGTAAAAGAATATAACTCAACTCCGAGGTAACAACCGAGGATCTCCCAGGATACCGTCCTGTAGTCCCCAAATATAAATATCGTGTCTAGTGGATCTCCCGGGTGCAGTCCCGTAGCCCAACTCATAAAGTGAAGGGAGATCTCCCGGAATGCAATTCCATAGTCCCAAAGTAAACATACAGGGGAGCTCCCAGAATACCGTCCCGTAGTCCCAAAATAAAGTGCAGGGGGATCTCCTGGAATACCATTCCGTAGTCCCAAAGTAAATACACATCAACAACAAAATTCAACCCAATCAATTTCATATCAAAGTGAAGCAGGTAATCCTAACCTAGCATGGTTTATGTAGTACAATTAAGGCAGTTAAGACAGATAAAGCAATTTAGTCAAGTAGAAGTACTTCTCTAAGCTACAACAGGTTTAATCCCCAAACAGTGTAAACAAGGGAAGGAGGAACACAATTCAAGGCTATTTTTAAAGAAAAATAGGATTTCCAACAATTAGCACAAGTGCGCACTCGTCACCTCACGCACGAGGCATCTCAATTACCACAATATCAATCCTAAGGGGAAAAGTCGCCCAAACAAGGTTAGACAAGCCACTTACCTCGAACCGGCTCCAAAATCAACTCGAAACCACACGTTTGCCATGAGTATCCGACTCCAAATGGCCCAAATCTATTCAATTCAATTACATATCATAAATAACATCTCAAGCAATTGATTCCACGATTTAATTCAAAGCTAAGACGCGAAATTAGGTAAAATGACCAAAATGCCCCTCAGGACAACATCTCGGAGTCGGATAAAATTAATATTTTCAGAACCCTCGTACTCTCACGAGTCTAATCATATAAAAATCTCTCAAATCGGAGATCAAACACCCACTCAAAAGTCAATAATTCGATCTATGAAGTTTTATCAATTTTTTCATTCAAAATCCGAAATTAAAAGATGAATTTATGCTTAGATTAGTGGGTTAAAAGTAAAAAGGAGTTTAGAATCGTTACCCAATCGTTGATTCTAAAAATTCCTCGAAATCTCGCTCAAATCCGAGCTCTCAAGATTGAGTTTTGGCAAAAATAGCTAAATCCTCGTTTTGAAATGTTTATATCTGCCCAGGTACTTAATACATCGCGAACGCGAAGGAGGTCTCGCGTTCGCGAAGAAGAAAAATGAAGGCTGCTCGAAATGCTCTACGCGAACGCGTGGAATAGCACGCGAATGTGAAGGCTGGGAATGGCAAAGCTACGCTAACGCGACCTAGTGCATGCGAACGCAATGAAGAAAATAGTCACAACCCTCAGTTCCAAATAACACTATGCGAACGCGAGGGCTTAGACGCGAACGCGAAGATAGAAAATGGTAAAGCTTCGTGAACGCGGGAGTACTAAACAGGAACGCGAAGAGGTAACTGGTCCTCCTCCAAAATTTAATCTATGCGAATGCGTGGAGGAGGACGCGATCGCGAAGAAGAAAATAGGTCTGCAACAGCTGAAGCAAAATCTGCAATTTTAAACAACTCAAAGTGCCCCGTTGAGCATCCGAAACACACTCGAGGCCCTTGGGACCTCAACCAAACCTACGGACATATCCCATAACATCAGTCAAACTTGTACCAATCCTTAAACTACCTAAAACTACGTCAGAAATACAATTAATCAAGGATTTAAGCCTAAGAACTTCAAATTCCCTCAAAATACGGTTTCAATAAAAAACCTAACCAAAACACGTCCGAATGACCTGAAATTTTGCACACACATTACAAATGACATGACGGAGCTACTGCAATTTCTGAAATTCCATTTCGACCCCCGGATCAAAATCTCATTATCAAACCGCAAACTTCAAAATTCCAACTTTCGGCATTTCAAGCCTAAATTAGATGCGGACCTCCAAGACACATTCCGAACACGATCCCAACCCCGAAATCACCTAACAAAGCTAAAGGAACCATCGGATTTCCGTTCCGAGGCCGTCTTTACACTGTTCTAACTATGGTCAGTTTTCCAACACTTAACCTCTTATTTAGGGACTAAGTGTCCCAAAACTCTCCGAAACTCAAAACTGAACCTCTCGGCAAATCAAAATAGCAGAAATAAACTTGGGGAAAGCAGTTAATAGGGGATCGGGGCGTAAATTCCAAAAACAACCGGCCGGGTCATTACATCCTCCCACACTTAAACATTCATTCGTCCTCGAACGAGCATAGAGACATACCTGAAGTAGTGAAAAGATGAGGGTAACTGTTGCGCATATCCTGCTCGGTCTCCTAGGTCGCCTCCTCGGCTGGCTGACTTTGCCACTGAACCTTTACTGAAACAATATTCTTTGACCTCAACTTTCTGATCTGCCTATCCAATATAGCCACTGGCTCCTCAACATAGGATAGATCCTTGTCCAACTGGATTGAATTGAAATCCAACACGTGTGACAGATCACCGTGATACCTCCAGAGCATCGAGACATGAAATACCAGATGAACCCCTACGAGGCTGGGAGGTAAGGCAAGCTCATAGGCAACCTCCCCAACTCGCCTCAATACCTCAAAAGGGCCAATAAACTTCGGACTCAACTTCACTTTCTTCCCAAATCTCATAACACCTTTCATAGGCGAAACCCGAAGCAAAACCCGCTCTCCAACCATGTAGGAAACATCACGAACATTCCGATCCACGTAACTCTTTTGTCTGGACTAGGCTGTACGGAGTCTATCTTGAATCACCTTGACCCTCTCCAAAGCATCCTAAACAATATCTGTGGCCAGCAATTTGGCCTCGCCTGGCTCGAACCAACCTACCGGAGATCTACATCGCCTACCATATAAGGTCTCGTACGGTGCCATCTGAATGCTGTACTGATAGCTGTTGTTGTAGGAAAACTCCGTTAATGGCAAGAACTGATCCCAAGAAACTCCAAACTCAATTACACACGCATGGAGCTTATTCTCAAGAATCTGAATAATGCGCTCGGACTGCCCATCCATCTAAGGGTGAAATGTTGTGCTCAACTCCACCCGAGTACCCAACTCCTACTTTATGGCTCTCCAGAACCGCGATGTGAACTGAGTACCTCTATCTGAAATAATGGAAATTGGAATACCATGAAGACGGACAATCTTATGGATATAAATCTCCGCCAACCGCTCCGATGAATCGGTAGTACACACAGGGATAAAATGCGCGGACTTGGCCAGTCGATCCATAATAACCCAAATGGCATCGAACTTCTTCAAAGTCCGTGGGAGTCCAGCTACGAAGTCCATGGTGATCCAATCCCACTTCCATTTCGAAATCTCTATCTGCTGAAGCTAGCCACCTGGTCTCTGGTGCTCATACTTCATCTGCTAAGAATTAAGGCACCGAGCTACGAACCTAACTATATCCTTCTTTATCCGCCTCCACTAGTAGTGCTGCCTAAAATCCTGATATATCTTTGCGGCACTCAGATGAATGGAATACCGCGAATTGTGGGCCTCCTCTAGAATCAACTCTCGAAGCCCATCGACATTGGGTACACAAACTCGTCCCTGTATCCTCAATACTCCGTCATCACCAATGGTCACATCTCGAGCATCGCCATGCAACACCTTGTCCTTGAGGACAAGGAAATGAGGGTCATCATATTGCCGCTCCCTGATATGATCAAACAAGGGAGACCGAGAGACCACACAAGCTAGAACCCCGCTGGGCTCCGAAAGATCCAATCTCACAAACTAGCTGGCTAGGGCCTGAACATCCATCGCCATAGGCCTCTCTGCTACTAGTAAATAAGCCAAACTCCCCAAACTCTCTGCCTGGCAGCTCAAAGCATAGGCCACCATATTGGCCTTTTCCGGGTGATACAAGATAGTGATGTCATAATCTTTCAGCAACTCTAGCCATCTCCTCTGACGCAAATTAAAATCCTTGTCACACCTCCTTTTTTACACACCTACCCCGAAGGATAATATATAAGAGAGTTTTTCCAATTTAAGTGACATTATTCAAAATGAGATTATTTATTTATTCAGAGTCGCCACTTGGGATAGGTTTGGCTTTTGGTGTCCCAAGTCACCGGTTATCTTGAATCCCAAATCGAGGAAATTTCGACTTCCCGAATGGAGTCTGCGAACCGGAAATTCTGAATAAGGAATTCTGTTGACCCGGGGGAAGGTGTTAGGCACCCCCGGATCTCGTGGTTCTAGCACGGTTGCTTAAATTATTATAAATGGCTTAATTTCTTATTTTAATACATGTCATCCTATAGTACAATTTTTAAAATTATTTACTGCTTTTAATTAATTTTAAGGAAATTGAACGTCGTTTAAAACATGTTTGTGGATCACGTCACATGGAATGCACCCGGATCCGCGACACATTTTATTCAACATTTTGGGATTTGGATTTGGGTCACATGAAATGCACACCCGAATTTAAGAAGGTAAAATTATTAATTAACGAGCCTAAAGTGACTAACGCATTATTAACTTTGCGGGAGGCCATGAAAATTCGCTAAATGGCACGTCCTGATTTCTAAGTATTTTAATGTGGGTATTTTAAAGAGGGCCACGCAGTTTATGAAATGTGTTTGGTGCGGCGCACCTCGATTTATTTTAAAGGCCATCCTAAAGGAACTATTATTCTCTATTAAGGATTGTCTCTAAAAGGCCTAATTAATTAGCATTGTTAATTGACTACTATTAAAAGCATTCAAACAAACTTGGACCTCAAGATCCCTTAATTCAAATTTGCTACTGAACTTGAAAGGCCCAAACTTGCATTAACAAATTAAACCAATAGCCTTGATTAAGGCCCTAAGCATTTTTGCTTCAAAATCGGCCCAAGGAAGAATAAACTCGGCTAGCTTATGACAAGCTGTCTAGCGTTGGGCCTCAATGCTATCCCACACTGGAGAGATCCTGAACAGTCTACAATTAGGAGAAAATATCAATTCACAAAAATGGGTGGTCCTTGGGCTGATTCTTATATAACTGGGCCCAAGTTTTATCAGTTGGCATAAACAACTGAAATGATCCATTTAAATCAAATGTGCCGGCTATTAAATTCAATACACACATAGGAATATAAAATCAAAGGATTCATGTGAAAACTGATCCAATGAGCTAATACGCATGGAATGTTAACTAACTTTAATTGTTTTTGTATTTCGTCTGGTGATTTTTGCATTTAAAGACCCTGATCCTATACTAAACTTTTCAAACGCATGATTTTAACTAATGACTCTAAATGAAGCTGGTTCATGCTTAAGATACAATTACTTATCTTCAAATGTGACTACTAGGTTCATAATGTATACGTAATATGCCCAGCAGAAGATCAGCTTCCCATTTACACCTAAGGATCAAATTGCATTCGAATTGGCTAGGATAATCACATGACCCACATACTACTTATTACATGAATTACCTCAAGACCTCATAATAGTTGAAACCAAAACATCTAACCTAACAGATTCAGAAAGTAAAAACAACAACTGACAGAATTATACATCAAGGCCTTATAACAGTTAAAATCAGAATAGATATGAGCAAATAGATTCAGAGAGTAAAATAACAACTGATATAATTAAAATGCACGAGCTTCAAATATTGATTTCCATTTCAATTCCCAAGTTTCATTACAATCAGCTGAGTTTACAAAGGCATGTACCTGGATATGACCAAAACAATGGTAAATTCGAGTCAGGAGGTAGCCAATGACAAGTAGTAGCAGCGAGCAACAATTAGCAGCAATTTCAAATTAATTCTCACCAGGAAATGTTATCAAGAACCCACGAAGTGATTTTAATCGAATAACACCAGTAAACAAACTCAAAATCAGTTTGAATGACCAAATTGAAACTCAAAAATCAACCAGGAGCTCCTGAAACCACAACTACTGAAATACCAGGACAATTCAAACCATTTTTCAATCTTATATAAGCTGGAAATTTGATTAAACAGCTGGAACTCAAAATTATCCTAAGAAACTTCAATGGAATAGTGTTTTTTGGAGTTTTTGGTTGCTTGAAGTTTTAGAACTTTTCAGTATTTCTAAGTCTAATTTTTTTGGATTTTTTGAATTTTTGATCTCGCTAGGCTTCTCAAATTTTTGAATTTTGAATTTTTCCAGATCTGAAACCTGTCTAAACTTCTAACTTCGAATTTTTCCAGACTTCTAAGACTATCAATTTCAAATTTCAGAATTTTCTAGCTTCTAAAATCTCTAACTTCTCCTGCAAAGCAAGGGTATGGCCCCTTTTATAGGCAAAACTAGGGCAATTTTTCAGATTTTATTTTTACACCCTAAGTCCCTTATTTCAAATTTATTTTAGCTAATTAGTCCCTCAATTCATGCCTTGTTGGCCAAGTAACACTACCAAGTTTCTAAAATTTTAATTAGAACCCCCTTTCTAGAAGGTTCTAAGGGGTCCCAAATCAGTTACTGCATTATTCTTTATTAGACTACCCAATATACCCTTAATCCAACCCACAAATTACTAACCTAGTCAAACTAACCCTAGCCCTTCTTAACTTGGTCAAAATGACCATGGTTAACTAAAAGCCCTGGAGTGTTCAGCTATATCCAAACAATTTCAATAAGAAGAACCTAAAAATTGAATTAAATCAATCTAACTAATCAAAACATGGAAATTAATTCTAACTAACACTGTTAACCTAAGACTATTTTTATCACTGAACAATTCAGCAATTCAAACATGAAACTACACTGAACAAAACCAAATAATAAAAATGTAAAGAATACATGAAACTATTCTATAAAAAATAAAAAATAAAAAAATGAACAAAATCAAACAAGATGTAAAGAAAATAATCACCAAACATGGAATTCAAATCAAACAGACAATCAAACAAAAATTAACAATGCAATCAGAACCCTAAAAAAAACCTAACTCAAAACTTAAAACACTATTTACTTCCAATAAAAATAAAAATAAAGCTTGAATTAATCAGAAAACTAATTTATAATCAATGAATTCAAACAAAAGATGAAAGAAAGGAAAACCTACCTATGTAAGGCTTGAACAGGGCTGGACTTTGATTCGAGCCTCAGAATGATGTTAAACGTTTGTTCTTCGCCAAGAAAATGAAAACATTATTCTGTTACTCGAATCCAACACTGGACTCAAAAAAAAATTGGGAAGAATTCGAGTGATTCGACATTCTAGGGTTCTGCCGCTCTTTGATTTAAAATTCGAGAACCTCAAGGATGATTTGAAGGAAACCGGTTAGGGGTTTTTGAATAGGGAGGTGAGGAGAGTCTAGGGTATGAATTTGGTGAGTTTTGGGAGGTGGCGCCGTCGTGTACGGCGGAGGCGGCGGTAGGGTTTTAATTATTCGAAGGGATTGGTGGGGATTTGAAAGAAAATAAGGCTGGATTCGTGATGAGGAGGATGAAGAACAGCTATGGTGTATTTTTGGGAGTATTTGGAGACTTGCCGCCGGCGGAGGCGATTTTCGGCCGGCGGCGGACGGTGGTAGACGGTGGCAGGCGGTGGTCTGTATCGGGGTGTTAGAGACGATGATTTGGGGAGGGGAGGGTACGGGGCTGTACGACATTTATATACTATAAAACCTAGTTAGTTCCGGACCGTTGGATTGATGAGATCCAACGGTCATGATTCAAAGACCATGAAACGGCGTCGTTTCAATTAGAGGGTGGCTGGACCGGGTTACTGTGAGATTGGGCCTGGGAGATCCGGTCTTGGGGAGGGGTTTTGGTTCAATTTGGGCTTCTAATTTACATAAAAACTGGCCCAAACAGGCTGGCCCTTTTTCTTTCTTCTTTTATTTTCTTTTCAATTAATTTCTTTTTTTTTAAATTTTTTGTTTAATATAAAATTAAAATAAGGACCTGATTTATTTCTACAACTACACTAATTAATTTTCAAGAATTAACTCCTAATTTCAAACAAACTAAAACTAATTTGAGAATTAAAAGTAAAAAATGCAAAAATAATGTTTTTATTATTTTCTTCTATTTTTGTGATGTTAATTGACCAATAAAACGAAAAATATTGTAACGACCCGACCGGTCGTTTTGAACTCTAGCGCATTGTTCAGCAGTCTGAGGCCATGAGCAGCTTAATTTCAGGTATTGTGACTTGTGCATATGATCAGAATTGAAGTTCAGGAAGATCGGAGTTGAATTTAAATGGAAACTCTCCTTTTTGAAAGCTTAAAGTTTGAGAAATGAACTAGGACTGAATTTTTGAGTAAACGACCTCGGAATCGGGATCTGAAGGTTCCAGCAAGTTCGTATGATGATTTCGGACTTGGGCGTATGTCCGGTGCGGGTTTTGGGGTAACCCAGGAGCGTTTTGGCGCCCATTGTGGAAGTTAGCATTTTAAAAGAAATTTCTTAAGTCTGGCTTGAAGTGCATTTCTGCGTTATCAATGTCCGTTTGGGATTTCGAGAATGGATGTAGCTCCGTATGGTGATTCTGGAGTTGGGGGCGCGATCGGAAGTGAATTCGGAGGTCCGTAGGTCATTTTGAAGCCATTTGGCTAAAGATAAAAATTTGAAGGTTTTGAGAAGTTTGATCGGGAGTGGACTTTTTGATATCGGGGTTGGAATACGATTCCATAAGTTGGAATAGGTCCGTAATGTCAAATATGACTTGTGTGCAAAATTTGAAGTCAATCGGACGTGATTTGATAGATTTCGGCATCAGAAATAGAAGTTGAAAACTACAAAGTTCATAAAGCTTGAATTGAGGTGTAATTCGTGATTTTGGTGTTGTTTGATATGATTTTATGCCTCGAGCAGGTCCGTAATTGTCACGACCCAAAATCTACTAAGGGTCGTGGTGGCGCCGGACACCTCTGTCAGGCCAGCCAACAAAGAAAATTTATCAATTACTTCCTCTTTTAATACTTTTGAAAATCTAAGGTTTTTCCTTCATTTTTTTTCATAAATAAAAGTCCACTACCTGAATTAAATTTTTAATAATAACAATTAGAACAAATCCGTTAAAATCATCCCAGAAACCCGGTGTCACAAGTACATGAGCAGCTACTGGCAATGATATAAATACAACACAACACCTGTCCGGAATACAATGGACAGAAAGGAAATGCAATTACTAGGAAGGGACTTTAAAAGCTGCGGGCCGCCTTGCATACTGCAACTCACCTAGTCCCCGAATCGTCCGTGCTGCTGCGCCCAGTAGGCCACTAAAATGAAATATGCTTGTGCAACAAAAATGCACAGAAGTGTAGTATGAGTACGTAATCAACGTGTACTCAATAAGTGTCCCGCCTAATCCCGAAGGGATAGAGACGAGATGGTCAAATTTGACACACTCTAATGGTCCAATGATCATTTATTCTCACTATACATATCAACAGTGGATTTATTATCTAGCATGATTTTTATCCAAATAGAGG